>JACXGJ010000208.1:20000-155780 GCA_016801105.1 Esox niger | reverse complement strand
ATATATATATATATATACATACATACATCGATTCTGCGAGTGAGAATGATGCAATGCAGTGAAGAAAGTAATGCACAGTTTGTACAGTTGTGTTGAACACTGGAGGTGTTGCTCATGGAAGATGTAGTTGCCTATGGGGCACATGAATGCATGAACATGCACACATCAGCCACACACCAACATTTCATATTCATGCCTATACAATTTTTGCATCTCCCTGTTTTATTTACAGTTGTTTTCAGTGTAATTCCTTTGACAGATGTGGGTTTGTGACACCCTGTGAAAAAGGAGAGAAGAAACTGTCCAACCCTGCCTGGACCTGAGTAATGTTTTAGTGAAGATCTCCTCTTGAGCCAGAGTATGAAGAGCAGGAAGTGTTGAGAGCAAAAGCTGTACTTGGCAGCTCTTTGTTGGCTTACACTTGCCGAAAAATGAAACCTAGAACCTCTCAGCCTTGGAGCCAGAAACTCCTTCTCACTCTTCCAACATTCAAGATTGGGTAATACTTTTCACTGGGTAATACTGTTCACTAAGCAAAACATTACCTCAAATTATTCTGCTCTGCTTCTTATTCCCTCCTCCCTCATGTCGGTTTTATCGCAGTTTGTAAATGTCGAGATGCGTACAAAGACGCACATTATAAATGATATTTTCCAAATTATGCTCTCATGTTTGGGTTCACATGAGTGGCGTCTGAAGGTAACATGGTGCCTGATGTTCCCGGAGGAGACCCACCTCACTGCGGTATGATTCCCCAGAGGCCCCAGCTAATGGCAAGACTTGACAACAGCATGGAAGACAGGGGTGTTGTGTTTTACTGGCGCTGAGCAGGGGTGATGACTTTAACATGTGTGGAGAGAAAGAACGAGATGTGTGTGTGTGTGTGTGTGTGTGTGTGTGTGTGTGCGTGGTGCATGTGTGTGTGCTTGCATGCATGCGTGTGTGTGTGGGTGTGTGTGTGTGTGTGTGTGTGTGTGTGTGTGTGTGTGAGAGAAAAAGAGATAAAGAGAGAGAGTGAGAGAAGTATATGGTACGAGAAACTAGTCCGGGCCAACTGAGCGACAGATTCGGCTCCAGCTTGACGGCAGTGAAAGACGAAACATGGTTCCACATGTGTTGAGAAAGAGCAGTCCATCTGTCCGTAGAGACAACCCCTCCCCCCTTTCAACCCATAGCCCTGTCCCGTTCTCTTTCTCTCCCCCTGCTTTCCCCCATTCTACTCCCCTGGTTCACTCTGCTGACAGAAACAAGGCCAGAGCCGAGGTGATGGGATAAAGGTTCGGCCAAGAGCAACACTGGCCCATACCCTCACACTTGCATGTTGCGCTCATTTATCTAAATGGGGAAATTGAAATTGATTCCCCTAAAAAATGTATTTACTAATCCACAAAACCTAACCTTAACCCTAAAACTTAACCCTAACCGCTAAACCTAATCCCTAACCCTAACATCAATTCTAACCTTTACCCTAAACTAACACAAAGCCATTAAAAAAATATTTTGTCCCTGTTTATATAGTAACACAGTCACACACAAGCATGCAAAACTTTGTTGTGGACATGAGAAAACCAAATGTCCGTGTTGCCTATCCTCTAAGTGTACCCTAAGCCTAAAACCAGCCAAACTATCCATAACATAAATCTAACCCTAAAAAATACTTTTGGGGGGGGGATCAGCTAAAAGCCTTGTGGAATTTGTTAGGTCCCAAAATATTTTCTGCTGATGTTCCATTCTCTTCTATTACATCCTGTAAATAAGGGTAAATGATGGTAGATGATGTTGACCAAAAATGGAAATTAAACACAATTCTTGAAAATGACTAAATATGGTAAACCTGTTGTTAATAAATAGAGCTCAGATTCCCAAAAAGTTGGGACGCTGTGCAAAATGTTAACAAAAACAGAAACAAATGATGTGCTAATAATTTAAACCCTGTATTCAACAGAAAATAGTACATACATAACAAATGTTGAAAATGAGGAATGATATTGTTTCTTTAAAAATATTGCCCACTTTGAATTTGATTCCAGCAATACATTTCAAAATAGTTGGGGAAGGGGCAACAAAAGAATGGAAAAGTTGTGTAATGCTATAACAAAACCGGTGCAATATGAGACAACTAATTAACTGGCAACAGGTCTATAACATGATTGGGTATATAAGGAGCATCCCTGGAAGGATGAGTCTTTCAGAAGATATGGAGGGGTTCACCACTCTGTGAAAGACTGCACAGGCAAATAGTGCAACAATTTAGGAGTGATGTTTCTCAATGTAAAATTGCGCTTGGGGATCTTATCATCTACGGTACATAATATCAGCGAATTCAGAGAATACAGAGAAATCTCTGTACACAAGGGACAAGGCCGAAAACCAATATTGGATAGCCATGATATTCGGGCCCTCAGGCAGCACTGCATTAAAAACAGACGTGATTCTGTAGTGGAAATCACTGAATGGGCTCAGAAAAACTTCCGAAACCACTCTGTCAACACAGTGTTTCACTGCATCCACAAATGCAAGTTAAATCTCTACAATGCCAAGAAGAAACCATATATAAACAAGATCCAGAAATGCTGTTCCGTTCTCTGGGCCTGAGCTCATTGAAGAATACAGACCTTTTGTTTGACAGATCTATATTAGAAATCATTTAGGGGAATCAGGTACGCTGCGTGCTCCGGGCTAAAGAGGAGAGGGACCATCCAGCTCCTTATCACTGCACAGTTCAAAAGCCAGCATCCGTGATGGTATGGGGGTTCATTAATGCACATGGAATGGGTGACTTGCACATCTGTGAAGGCCCCATTAATGCTGAACAGTATATACATGTTTTGGAGCAACGTATGCTGCCATCTAGACCACATCTTTTTCAGGGAAGGCCTTGTTCATTTCAAGACATTGCCAAACCACATTCTGCACGTAATAAAACAGCATGGCTCAGTTGGAAAAGAGTCCGGGTACTAAACCGGCCTGCCTGCAGTCCAGACCTGTCACTCAATGGAAACATTTGGTGCATTATGAAATTAAACAAGAATATTTCAGAGAAGACCCTGTTGACAACTGTTGAGGAGTTGAAATCCTATGTCAAGCAGGAATGGGAAAACATTTCACTTACAGCAAATGGTCTCCTCAGTTCCCAAACGCTAACAGAGTATTGTTAAAGAGGTGATCCAACAAAGTGGTAAACATGCCCCTGTCCCAACTTTTTTTTAAACATGTTGCTGGCATCAAATTCAAAATGGGAATGTATTTTTCTAAAAACAATACAATTTCTAAGTTTCAACATTGGATATGTTGTCTTTGTACTATTTTTAAATAGTACAAAAAGTACGAAATATAGGGATAAATGATTTGCACATCACGGCATTCTGTTTTTGTTTCCATTTTATGCAGCAGTACAACTTTTTTAGGAATGGGGTTGTAATAATTTAATGCAGTTAATGTATTCATACTGAATTTCCATGAAGCAGTAGAGCAATACAGTACACAATGTCTGTATTCTTGTATAATGTAAATCTTACATTATTAAAAAATTCAATCTAACCTAAATAAAACATGTTGATCTCAAATATTTAACAGATCTCCTTTATAATTAAACTCTGTAGCTGTTTAGAAATCTTTGTTTGGTTTCTTAAAGATGGTGGAAAAGCTTTTTTTATCCTATCAGTTGCATTTAGGTCACCCCATCTCTACATATTTTTTTCTTCTTTTTGAAAAAGGGTTTTCTTTCTGTCTTTTGGCATGTTTTCACCCCTATTCAATCCTTATTAGGTTCCCCCTAATTGTCAAACAAACTGTTGGGTCAACCTAAGTTGTATCTGGCCGTAAAACAGCACATTAGGCCCTGGTGAGGGATATATGTGGTATTTCATCGGAGACGGAGTAATGCTGGGGTTTTACGGTTAAGTACCAGTTCACGCCCATGCCATTTGTTTCACATTAGGCTGGAGGTTTTGTAAATCAGATCAATATGTTTGCAGTGATGCGATTCCTTGCCTGGATCACAGAGTCGTTTCTTTCCTCAGGACTTCTTAAGGGACTGGTTGACTCACTTGTCCCTTTATTTCACTCTCTCCCCATTCACCCTTCCATCTTAATCTTAATCTCAATATATTTTTTGGAATGTAGCAATTTGTAGTTTGACACGTCTGAAATTATGATGGGAAGGTGTGGACGACTGCATCAGAAATGATTGTTCCCTAAGGTGTGGGGTCACAGGACAAAGATGTGGAATTCTGGGATGTGGTCATCAGTTACCTCAAGGAAATAAGCAGGTCTTCTAGCAGCTCAGATGCCCCTCATAGGTGCCTGGAATGGATCCAAAGGAAATAGTCCCAGAGAAAGTATCCTGAAACACTGTCATTTATCAAAAATGACAAGTTATTTTCAAGTATTTGTAGCTTTAAAAATAAATGTATGAATACATTTTTTCTCCAGTTTGATCGTTGCCGGTCTTTCCACGAACTACCAAGGTATAATAAATGTAGGGATGACCCAAACTTTTTATGCCCATTTTTTATTCAGTCTGGCAACAGTTGTGTTCCTTGCTTAAAGAAATTGCTTAAAATAAAATTACACAGGAATATCTATGTAAATATTTCAAGATACGTGGAACAGTTTGCTTTAAAACCTTTGTATTTTAATCATTGAAAACAGTCTCATAATATGTCTGAAGTTGACCTTAACAAAACGACCCCAGAAGTCTTTACGTTATATCATTTTTTTCTAAAGCAAACCTCCTTTCCATTGCAGAGTAGTGGCTCTTCCTGATCCCCCTTACATCCTGCCCCTACTGTGTTAATGATATATGACAGACATTTTCTTGTGCTGGTTCAGTGGCAGGAAAGGTCCTGGCTAGTCTCTGTCAATCCATCTGACTTATGTTCGCATGTCTTGAATTACTGCTTGATAGAAACCTGCTGCTGGCTCCTCTTGCCAATTGAAATCAGATCTCCTCCACAGCCTGGTGTGAAATTGATCCATATTCAACACCCAGTCTGCAGATCGATCACTATTGATTTACAATAAAAAACACTCCTCTGCTTGTTCAGCCCCAGGTTCAATACGGTGAAAGAAAAAAACAGCATTATGTCCTTACCATGCACAGACTGTAGCCGTATAAATATGTGACGAGCTAAATCATTGCATTAACAAAAGAATTGTTAATTCTAAAAATGACAACATGGTTAGTGAGTTTCATGGAGCGCTTAAACAGAAACAGAAATCCAGGATCTATATTTAAATTGGGAAGTATCACTCTCATATATATAACATCTGTCTGAAATTGAAATGGAATGCTTTAAGCATGGGTTCATCCATGTTCACATCAGATGGATTTCTGCGCGTTAACACAATGACATGACTTCCTATGGCTTTATATAAATCGGCCTCTGACTTGTTATCCCACCCTCACATAGGCATGTTCTCTCCCTTCCACACCCTCAGTATTGGAGCCCAGCGTGGGATAGATAGCAGCACTAGCAGTTCCAGATCCTGGCCTCTCCGTGTCATGTCTTAGTCTTGATCACTCTGACTTCCTCCACTCTGTAAAATAACTGTTCCCATCCAGCAGGTCTGAGTCCCAGCGCAGGCCTGCGGACATCTGAAAGAAATTATCCCCAATCTCTGACATCCAGGAGTTTACAGTTTTATAATGATTGGGAAAACCACATGTCCTCCGAGGGAGCTCACTTTTTTTTTCGCCGCCCCCCCCCCCCAATCTGTTTGGAGCGATGCTTGGACCGGACCGTTCGAAAACGCCGCTCCGTGGAAGCCATTACGTTACGGGGGTAAATCCCCACCAGACAGTTCCCTCTGTGATTGTGGCACCGCCTCTACTGTGTTTGTCCCTGCGTTAGCGCCGGCTGTTTGTTTGTCCTGGGGAGGTTTGCTGTGCTAACGCAGGGACCGGACCAACCAGGTCGGAGCAACACTAACCCTGAGCTGCCTGGCATTGCTCTGCACCCTCACTGCCGGACTTGTTTGGACTGCGGCTCCGGTTTGCTTTCTTAGAGGGAAGCTGAGACTCCATAATCGCGGGCCCTTCCCTCGGGTGGGGAGCATTGCGCAGGCCAGAGGGAGTGATGACATAGTCCGAGAGGCCTTGCCAGTCCACCCTTGTGCTCTTAGCGTATTTATTTTCTCTGCTCATTGTATGGTTTAAGTCACACCATATTATGTTCAGCCCCAATGCACGTGCAGATCTCTCTCATGTGATGAGGTAAATGCCAGAGACCCGTGGGCTTTGTTTTCACTAATTATTTTGGGGGATTACCGGCTAGCTGACCTGAGTGTATTTTTATTAGGGCCTGTTTTGGGGGTTTCATAACTGATCTGATAAAAGGAGACAGATCGAGAAAACGGAGAAAGTGTGTTTAAAATCGCGCTCAATGTCAAATGTGAGACCCTGGTGTGTTCGGCGTTCGAGAATGTTTATATTCAGTGCCACTGTTGTGTTCTGCTGTATTATTGAGATGGCTTGTTGCTTCGAATAGAGTCAACCTGGTCTGACAATACATTGTCATTGTATCCAGTGGAGAGTGAAAGCCATCTGAGCAGCATGGGCTCGCCAGAACACACAGGGAGATTGGAGGAGGGGGCTGAGTGCTCCTCCACATGGAGATCCAGGATAACAGAGAATGTCCAGGCCATTTTCCAGAGATTCAGTAATAGGAATCTACACCGGCTTGACAATTAAGTTGTGCACACAACGAGGAGTGAGGAGGAAGAGGCGGAGATTGTGTTGATTAAGATGGACAACCCACATGGGTTTACCTGTTTTAAGCCAAGTGTCAAACAGGGACTGACGGACGTTTCAGGATATGCAGTCTGTTAGGCAGTGAACTGCCTTGCTAAAAGTTTTTTTTTTAGGTCTAGAGGTGCCTGTCAACATTTTCTTGTTGTTTTGGTTTTCTGTTCGAAAAAGGGGAAAGTAAAACAAGCAGGTCAGAAAAGGTTAGCGGTGGGGTTAAAAGGGTCGTAACCTATTTTTTTTTCTTTACCTGAGCAACCTCACATGGCTAAGCCGTTTTACAAGCTGTGCAAAACCTGGTGGAAAGTAGTGTGAGTGTGTATGTGAGTTTGTCTGTAATTGAGGGGGTTGAAGGGTAGGCGTTCCAGTGATCTATCAGCAGCAGCACAATCACAGACAGGATGGCAGCTACTGCCACTAAAAAGACTGAGACAGATTGTCAGGACTTTCTCAGTTAAGATACATAACACAAGAAGCAGAAGTCAGAAAGGCTGAGAACAGTGGAGGCTGAACTTTGACCTCTCGTACAAACAAAATGCGGGACAACTATATGCTCACTAAGTGATTTGTTGTATTACTGAAGAGTCTTCCCACACTTACAAATGAGCTATAATTGTTCTAGTGTTAGTTGTACTTAGCATCACAAGGTCCCCCGATTTCTCTGAAGCTGCATTTTTCTTGACAACAGTCTATTTGTGTAAAAATTGGCCTGTCACTTTGTGAAACAACATTCATGATTTTTTATTGTTGCTCTGCCATCACCTTCTCTTCCTTACTACAAAGTGGCTTTTTGTCATTTGAGGGAAGTCAACTTCATCAGGTCGACGCAGAGGTGTGCTTCACATGTCATTCAGAGGAGCTCTCCCCTAATGAAATGCTGCATACAGATTTTTGCCTGCGGGCTCAGGGGGATAAGACTGTGGAAACAGAATGAAAAGAACCCCTTTCCGCACACACACGCACACGCGCGCACGCACACACTTGCTTGAGTGCATCCATATGAAGAGATTCAAATCTGCAATTTATTCAAATATTGATATTTCTACTTGTCAGGAGAAAGGTGCTTTGAAATTTCCTATGAGTACTCCTGTCAGAAAAATATCATGGAATATGTCAGATCATTCATAAATGGAGTTCAGCCCTGTGAAGTCAGTAGGGAACAGCAAAAATATATATGCTTGTCAATAAAGAATAAGAGCAATATTACAGAGACTAGGTAGTGCTCCCTCTTCCATCATGTCAAGGATGATCTGTTTGTTTTCTTTCTCCATCGAAACACCATTTTCTATTCTGCTGCAGCCTATGGGAGTGTGGCCCTTCTGCAGAGGTCCGTAACTGGACGCTGCCCTCCATGTGGTTTGAATTAGGGCCCCTGAAGCTGTGAAGGACGCCTCGCATGACGTGAGGCACTAACACACAAATTCCAATCTGCTGAACGGTGGAGGAAAAGAGCTCTCTGGGAATCCTCCGAGGTTTGTTGGCACGGGTCCGGAGCGATTAAAACAGGGCGGAAACCAATAACTCAGTGAATCACGACTAAATGTCCTATGAAATCTGCTTCGCTCAGTTACATTCACGTCCAAAACAGCCATCTCAGATTCAAACTTTTCAAACCGAACCAGTGGAGTTTAGTTGTCGCGTCGCTGAATGGAACTCTTAACCGTGGCAATGGATAAGCAGTCTTGTTTTCCTGTTAGCCACCTCAGGCCTCAGTGACCAGGTTCAGATGATGCACGGGCCAGAGAGGCAACATTGTGCCAAGGCGACACAGAACCAGCAACTCCGGTGGTCATGTGATGCTATAGTTCATAGCTGTTGACGAGGAGCGGCTTGGCACAGCTTGGGACCCATCTGGGTTGTGCAGAGGAGCTGTTTTACAGCTAGGCATCTGTTTGGCTGAAGAGCTATTTAGCATATGCTGCTATATAGGAGAATTTGCTGTGACTTTGCCAACCAAGCCCCATGCTGCGCTTGATAGATGCAGTACAAACTAAAGCCAGCCATGTGAATGATAATGCTGGTATTTATTTTGCTCTAGTAAAACTACTTGCCTCCTAAAAACTCTACTTAGTGATGGCTCTGTTGAATGGTCGGTGTAAAGGCTTGGACCGTCACAGGAATCAGAGACAAATATACCTCCATGACACGTTTCAGCGTCTCCATTGGGCGTTTCTCCATGTGAAACATGAGCCAGTGCTCTGCTGAAAAGAATAGGGTTAACGTTTACTGCTGCAATCCTCTGTTAATTCTGCGAAGGTGTTTCCTTCCCTTTTGAATATAATGTTAATGATCGGGTTGGTTTTACAAAGCAGAGGCTTCCACAAAGAAGTAATGGCTTGTTAGTATTGTAGAGGTTATGGGAGTATGTCCATGAGTTGACGCTGTATCTACTCTATCTGTCCTTCCACCTCTCACAAGTAAACGGCAACATTTTGTGAAAACCAATAGCAGATGTAAAACCCTGGTGGTAACAGCATTGTCTGGTACTGGTCGCCTTACACTCAAGACCGTTTAAGCATCCATACCTCTTTCTCTTTCTTTCCTCTCTTCACAAGACTGCCCCACATTGACTCCCTCGCAGTGCTCTCCACAGAGATCAGGACCTGTCGGCGGCGCTCTGTCACGTTGCAGAGTAGCGTTGAACTCACCCAGAGCTGTTGAACAAACACGAGCACAGTCAATAGCAACTCCACAAATTAAACGTCTTTCAAATGAACTTTTCCCAAAGCTGCCTACACACGCTTTGACTCTACGCGTACCTTCTTAGAAGACAAGTGACGTAAGCCGAACCGTTGTTTCTACACTTTCAGTCATTAAGAAGGGAAATGTAGTGTACATTTCGCTTGGCGTATTATTACCACACAAAGCGAGGGTTACTGGACGTAACCACTCATTACATGGTCGGAGACCGAGCACCTCGCACCAACTGTTATTGTCCTGTTTTTCCTGTAGTCATTAGATGGTAGTGGCGTAGTAGCCAGTTGGGTCGTCTCTGAGGCTGTAGTAACCAGTGCAGTGGGAGTGACACAGCTGGGGAGAGCAGCTTGAGGCTGCACGCTCAGGAATACACAGGGGTGTTCAAAGACCCTCTCTGAATCCTGATCAGAACCCTGCCCCGGCCAACTGATGGCCTATTAAATATACATGGGCAGGGGTCAGATCTGGAGGTCCCTGCTTCCTCACAGCCATGTGCACTTAGGTGGAAGGGCTGGGCAACAATAAAAAGCTCCTCTCGCTCCAGTGAGCTGTCCCCTGACACCTCCACCTCCAGCTAGTACGTCAAGCACAGAGCTTGCCTAGCACTGCGTACAACCTTGCCTTTGTGAAAAGGCTGAATGATGCTTTTTCTACATCGGTCATTATATATTTATATTCAATAACATCCGAGTCCGCCCCGTCTCTCCCTCCTCTCGACATGGTCAGATAGCCCTAGTTGACACTAAGAGAGATCTGTCTGGAGCCGAGACGGAAAGGAATACCGCAGCGAGCGGCTCTTCGTGCCCGTGCGTGATTAACATATTCAGTGACAGTCACTCTGTGTTGTTCGTTAAGCCCGCGCCGTCGGCCTAACGAACTGCCGTAGCAGTTTATCAATTAACTCAGTGGTAAACCACTCGCGTCAGGAATAACCCTTTTACCAGACGTCACACTGATCCGGTTGGGGACCTTTCACCTCTGGCGAACGTCTGACGAGGTTAACGACAGTGACAAGGACATCTGGACTCCAGCTTTCAGTGGGAAAGCTACTAGGCTGCTGTTAAAGATTGTTGGACGTCGTTTTAACTCAGCGGACATACATGAATATGTGACGTTTACCGACTCTGAAAGACGACGCCCAAAAGGGGACGGACGAACGGACTATCTGGGTGTTCAACACAAAGTTACAATACTCATGTGGAGACATGGTGTCATTTGCACTAGTATTTCACTTTCTATATACACTTATTGACAAAAGCACACGTTCTTCAGTCAGCTCATGTGGTTGCAGGTTCTTTGGCAAAATATGTGAATGTAATCATGAAGAATGCATACGTACAGGCACCAAAAGTCATGATAAATAGGTCAGTCGAACCCCTATTTTTACATATTTCAACCAAATATCTTACCTGCATATTTAGTTAATAGTCAAGGCCTTTAGAGTCTAGTATTAGCTAGTTATATTCCATCACTTCTCCTGAGTCCGGAGCCGGCAGAGTTACATGACCCACCATGCATGGAGGTCCACTGGATGGAATGGAAAGCATGGCATGTCTGCACTGGGCTCTCACTTTGCAGGACAAACCGCTTGTTGCCAACTGGATACTTGTTTCCTCATAAATCCTAACAAATTCCTCGTAATATTTACCATGATTTAAGGCAGTGTTATAGCACAGCTGCAGTATTTTTTCCCAATAGCCACCTAAATCCAGTACTATTTTAAGATGCTGAATGAAACTTCCACGCAGGCTATACAATAAACTCTTATCGTTCTGGCAAAGATGCGTTGTAGATAAAACCGAAAAATCTAGTAAAACTTTGCTAGAACAAACTTTGCAATTGGACTGAGTGGGAGTGTGAAAGGCACCTAAATGGAGCAATGGCCACAGTGTGGATTAGTCCACCAGAGCAGAGGGGCCTGATGGCAGGGAATTAATGTTGCATAACAATGTTTGTCATTACTCAGGGCCTCTGAAAGGTTTGTGGAAAACATAGTAAAAAGAGAGGAAAGAAAAAATAGGTATTTGTTCAAAATGCATAAAACTGTGTGGTTGTCAAAATGCAGCCTCCATGCAGTCTTTGCATTTGTATTTTGAAAACAAAGATGTGAAATACATTACTGCGTGTATTTTATGAAAAAAATATTTAAATATGTTCATTTCTTTTCTGGAGCCTCCCTTCGTCTTTGAAAAGCTCAGGATGGTTATGTGGTCAGTAGGAAACAAATGAGAAGAGATTGTCTGATAGACTAGTGTGAGGCCCAGCCCCCGTAGCCCAATTCATCGTCATTGGCCTGTTATATATGATCACATTTGTAACTGAAATAAGGAAACCAGAATCGTTTCATCTGGGTTTACATTGAGGTGCACATGAAGAGGACTTTTCAAACATGCTCTTTTCCCCATTATTTACTCAAAAGACAAGAAAAGCTGAAGTCTCATGCCAATCTGCCCTTATGTGGTTTTACGTAGAACAATGCCAGAACCTAAGTGCTTACCTTCCGTTTCTGTGTATTGAAACAGCAAACGTTCTGTTTCAAATCAGACTCGGCTCAATGTTGTAGCTCTTAGTGATTATGGGGTAAAGGACATGTTCCCCTCAGTTATGTGCTGACTATGCCCGTACTTCATACATCAACAATTCCCCCCTGCATGTAACCACCCTCCCCGAAACACACACGTTGTTTCTTCCTCTGTCCCGCATTGCTTGTGTTCATTTACGCTGCGGCAACCTGCTTTACACACGTCACCGTTCTCTCGTGAGTAACTGCGATGGTCTCATGGAGGATAATGTGGTTTAAACTCCATATTGCCTGTCTATTAGGAGAGACATGATGGCCACCACAAATAATAAAAGACATATTTATTCGTCTGTATGTGACGCTAACTAGGCAACATATCAAGCTGCTGCTAATGGTCTCTTCCTGTCAGATATTGCACCCTCTATTCCAAATCCCCAAGGACCTCACCGCAATTTTTTTTTTTTCATTTTCCAATGGAGCTTGGCCATAAATGCACATGCACCTCATATATATTTGATAGTTAATATTTATCCTCGCCAGGGAAGTGCACTTTACATGTGGTAACATACGATTACCTGCGATTTGTATGGAAAAGAAACAATCCATATGTATATATAATTCATGACAGAGGGCCTATCAGTTTTTATGGCTCTCTATCCAGGCTTATTAAAGTTTTATCGTAATTGACTGGAAACAAGAGTTTTTATTTAGCATGTTTCGTTGCATGACTTTCTACCTTAAATAATTAAGTCAAGTTTAATTGGTTGTATTTTGAAGCACCTAGATGATAATAGTCCCAAATTCGGAATCCTGAATTGTAGACAGTAATGTTATGCATTGTATCAATTTATTTATTCAGTAAGGCAGAGAATGTATGAAATCCAGAGCAAAAAATCACCCAATTCAAACCCTGTTTTTGCTGGTCAATGCTATGACATGACATTGTCACTCCAAAATGATTCACCAACTATAACCCCTGGATCGACTCCACTGATTGGTGGTCAAGTTGCTCTCTTGACGGCAGATTGACAGGAGGAAAATTGCTCTTTCAAATTTCACCCTTCATTCGTTGCATTTGTTCTTCCACACCTCAAACCTCTCCTCCATGCCTGAGACAGACAGAGGATTTATCCGTTAGGCGTTAGCAGGGTGAATGGCTGGACAGATTGAGGTGGGATGCAAGAGACAACCTGGAAGACAATCCTACATTTGAGCACTGTGAGGGAAAATCAATCATGTCGTCATAAGTGAGAAGTATGGATTCATTTCATCAGCTGGTTCTTGTCCTGTTCACGCAACCGACTCACTGACTGTTCCGTTCCACTGATGGGCTGCCTCCGTGACCCCTGAATTTGAGAAAGGAGGAATTTCAAGATCTGTTGTAATAGGGTTTCTAGTGTGTTCAGCGCAGTAGTCTGCTGGAAGCCTCTGGTTTTTTTCCTTAACTATGTGGTAATAGCATAGCCATCAGCTTTTTCTGCTGAACATTTTGAATAGTTTTGAAAGACAATGTTTTGCAACTATCTCAAAAGTGTTTTAAAGGGCACCAAGTCTGTCTGTTGACATGTTTACCTCATCGTTTCATCAGGTTAAGTAAAGGCACTAAAAACCCTGTGATAAAGCACTGCGCTTAAAGTAAAGGTGCTAGATCCTAAAGGGTTCTACAGATGTCCCTATTGTAGAACCCTTTTGTTTCCAGTTAGAAAACTTTCCACTGAGAATTCTACGTGGAACCCAAAAGGTTTCTCAACACACCAAGAAAAGTTTATCCACTGGTGACAATCAAATAACTCTTTTACCTTTTTTCTAAGAGGGTATAGGGTGTGAAACGCTCCAAAATGGCTGAAGGTGATGACTTGGAATGCAGCGAGTAGAAATCGACAGCTAGTTTACAGCCTTGTTGTTGATTCAAGAGAGAGAGATAGAGAGAGGATCAGAGAGATTGAGCGAGAGAGAGAGATAGATAGAGAGAAGGGGAGGGTTAGTGGTGATAAATTTAATGGAAAAATCAAATACAAAACAAATTCATTCCTCTCCTTGATGCTTGAGTCGTTCCTTTCTTTGCCTGTGTATAGACCTTAAAATAAACTCACTCCTTATCGATTGCATCTGAATTGTAACAGAGATTTCTGAAAAGTAGTCTTGACACACTGCAAATAGTAATCTTGGGAGATGAGAACATACAGACTCAACAGCTAACAATTCTTTTCTTCTTGCCTTTCTAACTTAATTCACTAAGGTTGCACATTTCATTTATCAATGTGCGACATTACAGAATGTGCTATACATTGCTCTATATCAATGCCATCGCTAATAAGTGCATGTTTTGCTATCAATGTGATGGAAACAATGTTCCCTGTCATTGGAAATGTTTGTAAAGAGCAGAAAGAACAACGATGAAAACCACAATATAAAAAGCTTGTGTCAGTGTATTGCTTGTTCCATGACAATATTTAATTTTCAGCAAATAACGTAGGTTCAGTGCTGTCATTAATAGGGAGTGAAAATGTGTGACAGGGTATGCTTCATTATACAGTATGTGTGCAGCGTTTTGTGTCACTCCCAACCGGATTCAGCACTGTAGCTGGGGTTCAGTGGGAGCTTGGAGAGACATTGAGCAGTGGTTGCATCCACTCATCCCCTGGCTGACAGGCCTGAAGCAGGAGCAAAGGATCTATTCGGATTGACTGCCATTTTCTCTTCTTTAACAAGGAAATTAGTGTGTAAAGGAGATCTGTCAGGATAAAGTGCAGCTTGACTGCTGCCACCCTCCCTTGCTGTCTCTCCTGCTCCCCTCCCCTCACTCTGGCTCCATCTCCCTTCTCACACTTCTCTTCTACTCCTCTCTGTCTCTCTCTCTTCACTCAATGACTCCCTGAGGGGATCTTCCCTGTGCATTAGCAGAACACATCCAATGTCCCAGCTACATGATTTCATGATATGATTTGTACCGGGGATTTACAATAATCCCCAAATAAAGTTGAAAACGATTGACTCTCAATAAAAGGCGAAGACAAGCAAAACCAAACCTTTTAGATTTTTTTCTTTATCTTCAATAGCATGACAATAAACTGGCTTTACATTAAATTTCAGAATATTAGCAACAAATCCAGCATGTTGGTTATAGGCTTTTTATACAGATAATTAATTCCTGATATACATAATGTATCGCACGCTTATTTAAATGTTCAGTTCCTTTGTTTTTGTAGTTACTTCTCATTACCTCTATGTTTTTGGAAGTCTGCTACTCACTTGTAGTCAGAGATATTTGCTGGCGTTGCAGGATGTCATATTGACATTGCAATTACAGTTATTTCTCACCACTGTCACCACCTTCCCCCTTCTCATCCTAATACTTTATTAAGCTCAGAATTAGTAAGATATAACCTTTTACCTCAAGTGGACAGTAATAAGATTGACCCATGTGTTTTCATCAGTCTGCTAGCTTAGAGTTATGAGGTAAATAATAAAAACCTATGCAGGCTAATTTGAAATATAACACCCTCGCAGGTAAGTAGGAGAGAGACAATTAGTACATTTCCGTAAGAGAATGTACAGCATACTAAAAAACACTGAGCGCTATTTCCCCATCAGGCCCCTGGTGTGCCGGGAGTAGCAGCTGAGGTCTGGTTTCAGCAGTCAATCACTGCCGTCCCACCGTGGGGTGTGTATCCTGGTGAGGCATTCAAGCGCCAGTCATTAGCCAGCGCTGCCAAACTGTACTGGGAACGGCCCTGCGCGCCTCCGCGCCACGGTTCGAATATCCCCTGCACTGTGACGGGATCAGTTCAGCGATCTGCTGGATTGATCTCCTCTTTAAAGTTTGGCCTGAGGCGACTCTAATTGGGAACGAGGTCGACTCCCACTCCCACCTCTCCCTCGACTGTCAGTCAGTGCTTTGTTTACTGAGGACATGCCCAAACCTATTTACTGAATAATAAGGAGACGTAGTGGGGAGGCTGCTGATCTCGCCAGTGTCCACAGCGGGATCTCACCACTTTGTAGAGGCAACTCGGTTACAGGCTTTTTCCAGCTACTGACAGTTAGCCCCTACAGTAATCATAACACAGAGTGTCTCTTTTTCTTTTTTTCTTTGTTTATCCTACAAGGCACGGAGGGCGAACAAGGTGCTTGTATACCTCAGGGGAATGATTTACTTCTTGCACCTTCCAACAGTATGCAACATATGAGGGGATGTTTATGACGCAACGTAGAGAACAAGAAAAAACGGTCCAACATACGTAAACTGCGTATGAAAGATGAAAGCCCCATTTGACAATCCTCTTGAGATATCTGGATATATCCTGATACACAACAGATTATTGTGTTTGTTCAGCTGGCTTTAGAGCAGGAACTCTGTAATCTATAAAACATTAAAAGCAAACCATGTGCAGGTGTCTTGGTTAATACCTACAGTGCACCATTCTGGAGGAGGGTGCTTTCGTCTGATAGACCAGTTCCTACTCCCTTTGAATGAACGCCTCCTCAAATTAACATTCTCATTTAAGATGTTTTCAGTGGCGATGAATGACAGAGCCTTTGGTTGGTCTGAATAGGCATGTCCATTGATGCCCACAGGGATTTATGAATGATGAAGTTGAGGGCCAGCCACTATCAGACGGACACAACACTGGTCTTAATAGAAAAGCATTTACAGGGGGAAGGGAGGGGGGGCTGAGGGGCTCTCTGACACTCTACTGATAAGAGGCAGCTCTTCAGAGGTGATGGCGGTTACAATGAAAGATGCTGATGGGGATACAATGACACACATGTTGCGTCTGACAGCTGCTGATTTAGACATGGGGGAATAGCTGGACTGGGAACACAGTTTCTCCATGAGCCTTCAGCTCCGTAGCATAGCCATACAAAACATAGGCAGCAAATGCCAAAATGAAGGAAACACTGTATTGTGAAAGTGAACGTCCCATAGTTTGTATGAAAAATGTTAAATGGTCCAGTGGTCAATTCGTTTGGCCGACGTGGTTAGAAGTATTTGATTTCAAGGATACGCGACTGTTGGTGCAAATTTGGAAGGACTTTCAGAGATGAGGACTGCTTAAATTGCTGAGGTTTGATGACATGCCAGGCCCGTCACTGTTTCCAGGTGTCAACCCAACCGAAATGACACCTGAGACATGGAGTTCGTCCACCAAAACATTTGATTATGGATTGTTGAGGTATGATGTCACATCATTCCGAAGGGGTTTCGTGCACTTGTCGAATGAAGCTGTTCGCTTTGAAGTTTTTCTGGCAGCCTATTAAGACACTATACTGGTACTTCTTTTATCCTCGAAGTTACCTGCACCTTCTGCAGGATTGGAGTCAATTACTGCTAATTCAATAGTGAACCAAACATTTTGTTTACTTCCTGAATTGACAGGAATTCAAATGGAATTGACCAAACCCTGACCTATCAGGCTTTATCTTGTAGTACGCCCAAGCTGAGGAGGAGGACAGACAGAAATAAGAGCGGTGTAACAGAGATAGACCGCTTTCCATGTATATATAAGGAGCAGGATAAGAGGGAGTTAGTCAGTTCAAATAGGAAGAGTATTTCTCAATGAAACATGTAAACAACAAGCAAGCAATGACAGTTCAATAAACAATACGCTACTTTGTTATTAAGGTACACTGAAATGTAAACTACTTGACGTTATTCATATATCTTTTAAAGATAAAAAATGGGACTTGGCCTGAAGAAGGCGTGTTCAATTACCCCTTCCTTGTTTCATAATAAAGGGTTGTTTTAGCCCAGAACAAACAGTCTCATCTGTTTGCTGACACCTTTTGATTAAATTAAATCCAATGCGGTTGGCATTATCATGTTGCTGTTGTTGTTTGCTCTTTAAAACATTATTGATTAATTCCGGACTCCTCCTTCAGCGGGTTTAATGGCCACAGTGTTGGAGCCCTTCGGGCCATTTGAGATGAGGGGAATTTCAAGAACATTCTTACTAAATCTTCCTTTCTTTCCAAAGTGCATAATCAAATATGTCGTAATAATCCTACAACAGTAATAATAAATGATTTCCAGTCATTCTTATTATCTTTAGTTGTTTAGTACTATTGCTGCAACGTTAATAGTAAGGGGGTGTGATACTATATTACATTACGGTAAGTGGTGGTTCTATAACGGTGTTTTTTGTTAGAGGAGTGGCCAAAGTCATTTATCTTCTGTCAGCTCTCCTCAGACCTGTATCTATTTCAGGTGGTGTGTCAAGTGAGAGCAGCTATATCTGGTTGGCAATTAAGCTGGCCCTGCCTCCCCTTGATGCTTGATTAGTCCGATTGATGGAGGAGGCCATATGTGGCGATGTCAAAACTTGGCAGCCAGGCTCCATCCTCTCAAATGAGATGCTGGCAATAAAGAGGCAGTCTGCCAAGGGATGCTGTACGTATGTGGGCCCGCAGCGCCACAATGTGGAACCCCTCTCTGGGGCCCTTTCTCTGGGGGCCTAATGGCCACTGCGCTGTTCAGCCAAGTTCCAATAGTGGCAAGAGGTGGCCGCTGGCCGGGGGTGTCACAACGCACTGGACGACGCCTCTGCAGGGTAGAGAGGGGAGTTTCCTTCGCTGTGGCTGTGTGAAGAGGCACGAAGAGCTGAAAGCCATGGCCTCTTTCCCAGTCCTGCTCTGAGACAACAAAAAGAGAATGCTTGAGAAGGGGAAAGCAGCAGGAGGAGAGCACAAAGACAAAGGCGCAGGCAAGGTCAGCTCAGCTAATAGGCCTGAGCTGCAGGCTGCCTGGGGCTAGGCACACTTCTGTTCTCTCTCCCACACCACACCGGGCCTTGAAATACCCCTGTCTTTGCCTCTCCTCACATCCTCGGGTAAAATCACCCCCAAAAATCCCATACTGGTTCCTCAGAGGGATGACTACTGTGCCACATTAAAATTAGAAGTTTTACCATGTCCCCAAAACATTGATATGCCTTGGAAACTAGACACTAGTCACGGTGAGCCCTGTTACAGTCAGATAGGCTTGTGGTTTTTCTAGGATGTTGTGGAAGATGATGGGGAGACTCTGGAAGGGGTGAGGCTGTGGACTTTGGTTGTGATTTGGGTTTAATTAATTCCAGTGGAATTACAACCAAAATATAACATTAACTTCACTCTATCCCAGTACCTGAACGTCAATAACTTAGAATGAATAACCAAACCTAACCTAAATGTAAACCTTTACTAAACCTTAAACAGTTGAGCAGGTATAGGTTTTACTAAAGACATCTGAGTTTGTTGTAGTTTTGGTTTCAGAGTTGCAATGTTTCAACTTAGACTCGTCACTCATAAACATGTCGCCCCCAAACAAATGTCTGACTCAAACAAGTCCATTTCTGATGATACACCTTTTGTATTAAGACAGAAATACACTTGCTCTACGTGGCATAGCTACGAGGATTGGTGACGACCATAACTCTCCTTTGCACAACACCTAAGCTTCTTCCTTATCGAAGTCCCTTCCATTTGTTCTCATATCATCCTGTGAGTCACCAAGGAGCTGAACTCTTCAGTTTGTCTGTTATCCTGAACGTGGCCTATTTCCTAAGAGAGACAGACAAGCAGAGAGGCAGGCAGGCAGGCAGAGAGGCAGGCAGGCAGAGAGGCAGGCAGGCAGGCAGAGAAGCTGGCATTGAGTGGAGTTGTTCAAGGAGGCACAGTGTTGTCAGGTTGGCTGCCGTTGCTTGGCTCCACTCACAGGCTGCTTTAATGTGCAGCGGAGTAGAATAAGTGAGTGGTTGTGGGCACCAGCTGAGCTCAGCCTCGTCTCTGCCTGGTCGCGGTGGGGCGAGCTGCTGCCACCTGACACTGGGCACCCTGCTCAGTGCTCCTCTTGGCAACATGGCACAGCACACATGTCCCCTCATTTGGATGGAGGTTCAGACACACAGCACACAAAGCTTTGCTCCACCCCCCACCCCCCCATTCCCTGTCTCCCTCTGTGTTTTTCTTTCTTTTAGTTTTGACGGCGTCGTAATAATATGGGTATCTTCTTGATCATGCCCTGTATTTCTCTTTTTTCTTCTTTTATCCTTCTTCTTTGAGACGAGTTTGAAATTGCCTGCGTCAGGACTTTGCTAATTAAAGTCATACTTTCAAAAATGCCATAATAACTGTTAATTAGCTTGATTCTATTTTCAGCATAATTTGCTAATTAGTGGAAAACCTGTACAGCGTTTCTCTCTAATTACAGTATGGCTCTGCACAGCGCATCTGTGCCTTGACTCCAGAAGATACCATTACAAAGTCTCATATTAAGCATTCTCTCAAAACAGATAATTGCCTCCACAGATACTAAGATACTTCAGCTGATGGAAATATCTCAGTATCTCCACAGATACTGAGATACTTCCATCAGCTGATTTCATGGTAACAAATGGACAGGCACAGACACAAATCTCTCCTAGTTCATGTTTAATCAATGTGGAAAGAAAAACATATTCTGTTTAAGTGATTTAGCTACCAAAGCTACCAAAATCTGATAATTCTTTGAACATGAATACTATAGTGAAAGAAATTGCTTAGCGATCAATCGTCTGCTTAGTGGAATCTTACAGGTTGAGTATCACAGAATGGCAACATGACCGAAGGATGACCCCAAAACATGTGTATACTAGAGATAAATTATGACTCACTAAGTGTGGGGACTGGCATGATTGGCATGACCTTTGACTCCACTCAGCTGTGCCCCTCCTCCTCCGTGCCCTATTCCTGACAGCCACCAGCAACCTGACAGGAGTAGCATCGGTGTTAGCTAATTAATGCACCACTTCAGAGCCCCTTTCATTTATGGCTTCTGAAAGGCATTATTAAATTAATTAAAGCACCAAGAGTTAGTCATTATGAAATCAGGAGGTTTACATGGATGACAGCGTTTATGAATTAAACATCCCAAAGTTCCTCGCAGGAGATACCCGAGGATGAATGTGAGTACCTAGCGCGACAGATGTTTGCCCCCCTCCCTCGAGCTAACCTGTATCGCGAGCAATTTAGGTCTCGTTTGGGGGTTTCAAAACTGCGAAGGAAAGAAAAGAAGGTTCAAGGGTAGTTAATGAGCAGAAAAAGCGAGGGGAAAAGGAGGTCATAAGCTCTGTTCATCTGTAGATTGTACAGGTGTTACTTTTTCAGCACAACACTCAACACAGAGGCAAACAACAATGGTCGTTGTCCATTTGAAAAACTGTAGCCAGGTCATTGTTAGTTTATCATGGTTGTGTGATTTATAACTACAAATACGTCCAGACATTAAGTCCTTTAACTCCGGTTTAGCTTGAGTGCACAGAGCAGAGTTAAGTGACTCAAGAGCTTGGACGATACATTCCTTTTCATCTGTCGACAGAGATTCACTGAGAATCTCAAGAGGCTCTCTGTCTCTAGCCTTTCTCTGTCTTTTTTACATTGCTCTTTCAGCCCTCTCTTAGGAAACTTGCCAGCTAGTGTCTTTGTTTACCATGCATTGGGAAAATCATGAAATAATTTGTAGAATATTTTTTTATTTACTTGTTCATCTTCCTGATCCAACAGTTTACTGAACTTGATAAGTGTCCTATCAACATGCTAATCAAATTACTTCAGAACCAAAATTGACAGTTTTCATTAATTATACAAGATTATTCTAATTGCAATTCAAATTTATTCATTCCGAACAGAAGGTATTCAGTAATATTTTTCCAAAATTTGCATATTAAATGGACTGAGTAGTGCATTATGCATGGTAATGTATGCACAGCTTCTTATTTTTAACTTCACGGCCATATGTGGTGTCGTTGTAGGAGCAGGTGAAAAGTCTAAGTGTGTTTAATTTGCTTGACAAACATTGGGCTGGAGCTTGTCAAGGGGAGTATTGTCGAATGCCAATCTTTATTCCCTCTTTATTGATTACCCCAAACTCTAAACATCTGGATGTAAATGGCACTGAGGGAGATTAACGGAATCTTGGGATTAGTCCCTTTGATGGCTGAATCACTATACATTAATCTTATAGCATTATTCAAGTGCCCTGTATATCTAATCTTATGGCGTTTCATCTGGGGTTATTGGAACATCGAAGAATTTCTTTTATGCTTGGGGATTGGAAGTTATGCAACCTACCATACCTTAATTTGGATTCACCGATATGATGTAGATGCACAAAATGTACAGCAAAATAGGTCAATTTCTGAAGCAGCCAATTGCATTGAAGCACAACGTTAAACATCTCCACTGTTTGGGTCCTTTAGATTCCAACACTGTCTCAGCATTATGCGAAACCTGTGCACATGTGCAGATGCTGTGAATGACTTTAGGAGAGTGAAGTCACACGTCTTGCTCAGCTTAATATCTGTGGTGCTACTCATGACTCAAGTTATTTCGCTGTGCCAGTCTTTAAATAATATACCTCTTTTTCAAAGGAAATGGGTTCTCATTTGTACATTATTAAAGCTTTGGTTCAACTTTTCAAAATGATGTTAAAAAAAAGAATGGCTTAATATCGTCAAATAGACTTATTTACTTGGGACACAAAACCTCCCAATTTGCTTGTTGTTTTTCTTTCCTAGAGCAGCCACTGAAGTGTAAACAGCTTACTGGGAGGCCGTTCACTATATAAGGAAGGAGGGATATGTGTGTCTGTTCGTGTACGCGTGTGTGTTCTAGCTCCACAGGCAGGGGCTTGTACTGTAATGTAAGCGTAATAATTATCAAACAGCATTGGGGGCTCGGGGTACGGGCTTAACACTGGGGAAGTATGTTTGATGTGTAGAGGCAAGCCACAGTGCATCCATACAGGATGACTACATCTCACGGTTCAGGGAGCACATTAGTATGGCACTACATCTACCCGCTTCCTAAAGGGGATTTCCATTTAGACACACATTTCCTCATGAAGAGAAATATGACTTGAATCGTAATTTCCTTGAAGTGAATAAAATAGAAATGCAACGTAATACAGTGTCAGGCCAAGCAGCCTAATAGATTGCTGGCATGTTTTTCATTCGCATGGTGTTCTAGCACGTAACAAATTGAATGTTTAATCCATCTCAGGGCAAATTGAGGATATCAACAGACTGGTAGGTAGCTAGTCTCCTGTGACTGCTGGTACATTAGATATGTCAGCTCTTCAGGGGCTTGTGGAATGCCTAGAAGTGCAAAGTGGCAGATACGTGCAATCCTTTTTCTTTTCTAAAAGCATCTGCTATTTCTCAAATAAGCGTTTGGAGTTGTGGGCAGGTTACTCAGTAGTGAGATTTTAAAATGAGAGGAATTCCAGGAACACATGCGTCTCTTGTCAAGAGTGAGGCTTTTTATTTCTGTGAGACGAAAGAAACAGAAAAAAACAGAAAATCTTCAATATTTACAACATGTTAATAAACCATTCAGCAAATACATGATAGGCCTAATGACTGAAGTGCCCAAATAAAATAAAATAATAAATATGCCTGTACTGACGTATAGCATAATTACCTGTTTTTTGCCCTATTTGCATGCCTAAGCCAAAAGGAATAAGACCTATTGGCTAATCAAAAGGCAATAAATGGAAGATGTTCATAACAGTTGTGTATTCATACCAATCAATATATGTACTGCACCCTGCTTTTATTAAGTATTATAATCAGCACAACAATCCACTTAAGTGCCAAATGTTCCTATCAAACTCATGTCAGGAAATTAACTCATACCCCTTTTGTAGGTGGACAATGTTAATAAATGTTTTTGTCAAACCAAATCACATTTGAGTTGTTCTTTTTGTTTGTAAGATGGACAATTATATTACTGGTGCATGCAAAACAATAGATAAGACCCAACTCTAATACTGGTGCATGCAAAACAATAGATAAAACCCAACTCTAAAGTGACACACCTGAATGGGCTGATGTTTAACCAGTTGTCTTTAAAAGGCAACTAATGACTTGAGTGGAGTCCATCTGTGAGCAATTTTTAAGGTGTTTCACAAGATTCAGGTTAAATCTACCTGTCTCTGTCTCTTAACATTTCCTAAGTGCTGAATGAACCTCGGAGCACAGTAAAGACCATTATTAAGAAACTCTGAAGAATATGGCACAGGCCACAGGCTGTACGCTGGCAACATCATGCTATGGGGGTGCTTTTCTGCAACGGGGCCTGGAAAGCTTGGGAAGAGAGAGGGCAAAATAGATGCTGCAAAGTACAGAGAAATCCTATAAGTAAATGGCATAACATTGGGAGAAACTTAATTAAATACTCATGCCTGTAATTGCTGCCAAAGGTTCCTTTACAAATGTTGCCTTAAAGGGATGAATACTGCAATCGACCATTTCTGTTTTGTATATGTAGCTCAATTTTTAGATGACATTTTTTTTTTGTGGTTATTAGTGCCAAAAATTGTATTTAGCCTACTGGTCCAAAAGCACTGTATCAATGGAACACTTATTGCTTGATGCCTGGTTTGCATAATGACATTGGAAAAAAAATATAATTAGTAATCTGTGTGACAAGTTGTTTTATTAATCTGCAACTTCAGTTTATAAAATAAATACTAAATAATGATCTAAACAAGTTAGCTAGCTCTGTTGCAAGGAAATGTTGACAGGGCGAGGCGCTGTGCATGCATGTTTTCTGCTTTTGTCAGCATGACACTTTCCCATTGCAATTGTTAATAGAAAACGGTATTTACATATTATGTTAATGTTATTTAAATTTAAATGCAGTCCAGAAAAATGTTGTAGTGTAAATAAGCACTTAGTTTCACATTAACCTCAATTGTTTGTTGTCAAATACGGGTATGGCTGTCTGAAGTGGCCTAAGAGGTTCTTCCTCATTGCCCCTCAAAGCAGCAGGGTGTCTTTCAACAGATTCCTCCCCTTAAGCAAGTCAACCTGGATGTGGAAGCAGAGTGGCAGACAGACACACACACACACACACACACACACACACATATGTATACAAGCCAGGAGGAGCGAGAGGCAAAACACTGTCTTTTTATCTGTCAGTGTTCCTGACAAAGAACTGAGCTGACAAGTCAGGGTTTCCCTCTGTGGAGTAGATGGGAGGGGGGCTTCTGCACACTTACTCTATGCCCAGTTTCATGTTATTTGCAAATCACACTCTTTGCAACTCACAAAAACTGGTTAGATGTGGCACGCTAGGAGTTTGTCAGCTGCCTTCACAACTGCTAGCGATGGCTAACAGTGTGCGGTTCAGTGGGAAGCAGCTTTCTGTTAGCATTTGCCTCGCTGTCACTTTCCAAACACGCATGATGTGTGTCTTCATGCTGAGCTCAGCTAGCCTACTGCTCTAGAAGGCATCTCTCCTCCCTCAGAGACTTCTCATACCCAATTTGGACTGAAGGACTCTGCATTTTACAACGACACAAACTCCCAGAAGAAATCAAACCCCAAATGAAAGCTAAATTAATCATGAAGAAACATCCATGAAAGGATCCACATTTTCTGATTAACCCTCTCACCATAAAAAAAATTAAATAAATGAAAAGGGTCTGTTCATCCCCTATACCATTTTCCCACCATGGACAAAATCTCTCTCCTAAGCATCCTGACAGAGAAGCACTTGTGTAGCGGTGATGTCACATAGCTACCTGGCCTCTGTCTCACAAAGGCTAAGGTATCATTAACTTGCTCCGTACAATGGCCATTCAAGCAGCTCACTGCGCTCCTCAGGACCCCAGAACAATGCTATTTTTTGTCTCCGAATTATAAAGACAGAGTTTTGCAGGAAACCATACAGACCAAAACCTTTAGAGGGAAATGCTTCGGGCGGCTTTTGGGGTTTAATCTTGTTCCATTAGTATTCATTTCTTTCTCTTGGATACAAAGAACATATTTACAGGGTCAAAAGTACATGCATTAGGTCTCACGAGCCAATGACTTTATGTATCTGCACATAATTACATGATTACACAACATGATGCACTCAATATCAATATGTCATCCATATAAATGTACAGTAGAAGATGTAAAAATACTTAAAATACATGAATGTTGTATTAAGCTTGCTTATATTCTATAAAATGGTCAAAAACAAAAATGTTTTAAGCATAACCTGAAAGTTCATTGGAGAATGTCAGTCAATATTTCTGTTACATGTAATAACCATTATTTATTCAAATTACCTTTGAGTATTTTGTCATTTGTATTTTACTGCCCCACATTACAGTCATATTGTATCTTGTAAAAATATACTTTTTGTTTAGTAGTAATAATAATACTTTGACAGATTTGTGTTTCACTTTTTTATTTACACCTCTACTTTCCTTATTTGTTAACAAGAGTGGCTTATAGATAGTTACAAGATGCTAGAAAATTAGCAAGATGGAATCACAGAATCCATGCAATCAAAACAAATTCAGCATTTCATTTTAAACTGAGTGAAGAGTATACTACACTAAAATTATAACCCATAACAACTGAACAGAATCCATTAGTTATTTGTATTCCCTGTAACTTAAAGAAAATGCAACAGATTACCCTGTCTATGTGCATGCAGTTAGCAATTATGCTAATGACAACAGTCTACAACTAAAAGTACCCTTCAAACAGATACATAAACATATGTATGTGTCAGAAACATAAATATTTTTGTATCATTCCTATGGGTCTTTGTTTTGCACACTTTGCCACCATGCATGCAGCAGAATCCAAAGCATATTGGTAGCTGCACACTTAAAAAAGAGGGCAATATATACAGAAAATACTAAATATTGTATTTTCCTCAAAACTCAGAATTGGTCTCATGAAATGGTGTAAGCATTACTGCCGTAAAACATAAGACAGTTGTTCGACTCAAATTTGAAGAGATAAACAAACACATGTTACAGTTAAAGCATTTCTTTCATTTTGTTGCGGCAGGTATTTTGTATTTGGAAAATATAAGATACATGTATTTGTGTTGAAATAAATACTATACCAAACAAATATACATTTTTTAGGCTATTTTGCAATTATATTTAGTAATTTTTTCCAATGTCTGCATGTGAGTGGGTGCATTTTTTCCACATTATTTTCTGGGTTTATAGTGATATTGTCAACAGTACAACAGCTGTGCGAAGGGTACTTATGTACTACCTGTGTGTGTGTATGAGTGTGTGCACAAGAGAGAGAGTCCATGTGTGTGATTCATTCCAGGGCAGTTTTAGTCCTTATAAAATATTCATTTTGGTTGTGCAGGCCCCTGTAATTGCCATCTCTCACCCTGAATTATTTATACCTCGCACAGACTGACAAAGCTTTGCCATACGGCCCCAGATGAATCAGAAAGCAGCCATCTCTGCTGCCAACAGCACTGGCAGCTACATCTCTCAGCCTGGCCCCTCTTAATTTGACATTTTATTTTCCCTCAGCCTTTCTCCTAGGAGCAAAGAAAGGTTACCTGTTAGCTTTAAGCACACCAACCTGCTTCCTCTCTTCCTCCCTTTCTTTCTCTGTGCCTTGCCTACATGACAGTCCACCGTGTCTGTCTGAGGCAGACTTAGTATGGCAACGGTTGCAGAGTGGCTGTCTCATGCTTTATGATGACTGACCAGTCCTGGCAGCCACTTTACGATACATATATTATACATTTGTAGTAAAAGTATACACATACAAACATGAATACACACAGAACGTACTACTGCACGCATGAATACCACAACTGCGTGCATGCACACCCACATACGCACCAACCCACACACACACAGGCAGATTCACCCCCCAAAACACACACACACACACACACACACACACACAAGTCTTACAGCAACCACAACCACTCTCCCCCTGCATGCAATGCTGCTTGGCTGTCAGTGAACGGTCAATCCCCCATGCTAAGCTCCCCTGTGCGGCTGGGTTCCACTGCGCCTGTCCGCTGCCTGATCACTCCAAGGTGCCTGTGGAGTAAAAGGCCCAGGGAGCTGGCTGTGTATGAGTCTCATTGTAGGCCAGCTCTTGGGCCTTCCAGACACCCCTGCAGTACGTCCAACACCCTAAATACCGCTATTCACTCCAGCATATGCTTATCTTCCATCTCGCTGGTGCAGAGAGGTGCTGACTGGTATTTCCTCAGGCCCCAAGCCCAAATGCTAACCAGTAATCAAAGACCCATATTCCCTCTTGCAGAAATAACCTGGAAATATCCTTTTTTACATTGCTATCCCAGCAGCTGGCTAGCAGCAAAGCATGTATTCATGCAATGTGTTTGTGTATGTCTATATGTATATATGTATAAACTACATGTTGAATACTTCTTTATAGTAAGGCTCAACTTGACCAATCATTATTCGTTTGTAAACATTTTATAAACAATAGAAGGCGTAGTGTAGTAACAGTAAAAAGCGTTGTGCTAAAAGTGTACTTTATCTTGGACTAGACCTAAGAGCTGCATAAAGCACAAGTCCACTGTCAGGCAACACGGTGCCTGGTTAGGGGTTATTTTATCTCTACCACCTGCTACAGTTGACCTGGGCTGGCTCTTGAAGGCAGTCCGCTGGAGATGGGTTAGAGAGGGTTTGACGTGAATCATTTGTGAGACTAGCACCAGACCAAGAAACTAAATGAGTTAAAAGAGACAAAGAGGTTGGAGAAAGAGCCAAAGTTGGGATCCACATTTGCAATCATGTAAATGTCGCTGTGACGTTACAGAACACTAGGATGGGCTCTTCTGTGTGCTGCAATGATCTAAAACACCACATCGATGCCGTGTTCATTCCGTGGTCGCACCATCCTGACTAAGACCGGGAGTTTCCCAAACGCTGGCACAATTTGGCTCAGCACCCTCTTGCGCTGAGAAAAAACAAGTTTGGGAGGGTTGCCCTGCCAGTTCGTGCTTTAGTGACTCCTTGTGGGGGGTTGGACCCCTGCAAGCTAACTGTGATTGTCAGCCAGAGGAGTGGTCTCTCAAATGCTTGGTCACTAGTAACTTCCCAGTTACTGGGTGCAAGAAAAAGCAGCCAGGGTTGTTTCTGAGGACAGAGCGCAATGAAACAAGGCTGCGGTGATTAATAAGATATTACGAAATTGGGGAAAAGAACGATGGTGGAAGAAGGGGTGTAGACTACAGAGGGGTTAATAGGGAGGGTTATTACATGACTCAACAGCCCACCTCCCCAGTTCTAGTAGATGTTGAACAAAAAAAACAATGATGGTGAAATGTTTCAGCAATAGCATGCTCAAGAATAGCATTCTCCGTGGATGGCAACAGCCCCTAGAGTGGAAAGGGTTCATTTTCCTCAACCCAATAACATTGGATAGTAAGGCACTTGTTCCCTCATAAAGAAGTGATAGGATCTTCGGGGCTGGTCCCTGGGTGCTTGTACAGGGGTAGAGCAAATATTGTTAATGCGCTGTGGTTACTACGGGGAAGGGGAGGAAAAACAGCTGTAGTTGACGAGCGCAAACAACCGTAGCACGACAGCAATTACCAGATTACTCAAAATCACTATGAAATATCAAAGGTTAGTAGCTTCTTTCATCTGTAGGTTCAATTAAAACGTGTTTGTACAGAACAGGTAGCCTGCAGGTAGACCAAAACACTTATATCATAAGAACAAACCAGTCAATGGACCCTGGCCTGTCAAAACAGGGACCCGAGTGGGCAGTAGATGAAGTACTGTGAACTGACTTACATACTGCAGCTGGGGGGGATGCAGATGGCTTGACATTAAGACCCGGGCGTTTTGGAAATCCAATACGTTATTGACCTGTGTACTATTGTCTCAGTGAGGAGATCTGGTGTCAGCAGATCATAGTGGAGTGTTGTGAGACGCTTGTTCCCGGTCTCCTCCATCCTCACCGAGGCCTACAGTGAGGCGCCCACACCGGAGTCTGGTGGGCCGTGGCTAGGTGACGGTCGATACAACCTGCCCTGAAACAAATGACCTCACTGTCAGGACTGTCGGCTGTTGATGCTCTATGCTAGTTGTTATTGTTGGGACACCAATCAGAACCTAAGGACCGTCAATACCTGACACTCATGGATGTCTCAGTCCAACTGTCAGTACATGTTGAACTTCTGAAATGGCTTGTGTATAAAATGCTGGGAAAGGGATTGTCTACTTTATTTGCAAGTGCCCTAATAATACAATGGACTCATTGCTAGCCATTTTACCACGACTCAAAGGCAGAGATGTCAAGGAGTGAATGACAACATCCCCCCTTCCAATTAGCTCCTTAAATCTGGAAGCATCTCCTCACTTCATCTGTTTTCTCAATTTCTCTTCTATTTGATGATGGAAGTGGGCCGAGCAAGAATAAGTCCCCCATTTGAGTGTCAGCCTAAAATGATCAGAGTAGAGATAAGAGGGTCTAGCAGCCCTCAAATCAGTCAATGTGCCAAAGTCAGCCTTTTTCTCCTCAATTACCAGGCGTGTGGAAACCGCAGAGCATGCTGCATTACTAAAGACACAATCTATTTCCCCTTTGACCAGAGGGAGATAAATCATTATCGTGTGATTAGTAGCTAGCCTCGGCAGTATAGCGAGCATGGAGGTACAGGCTACAGGAGAATCCGATTAATTGCCCTAGTCTCTGTTAGAAGTGAATTGTTTTAGCGTTGATTTGTGGACTTGTAACTCTGACTGTCGGAAGATAAAAGCTGATGTCAGGTCTTAGTTATACTGGCAGACTTCAGACAGGGAGAGGGTTGTGTCAAGATGAGCAACGCTTTCCTGTCCTGGAAGTCTATCTCTTTAGGCTTCTGCCTGTCTCCTTCTGTCTCTTTTGTCTTTCTTCACACTTCATAGTTTCCTCCTTCCATCTTGTCTCCCATACTCCCCCCCTCGATTTCTCTCTCCTCTCTCTCTGATAAACTGCAGGCCTGTCTCCTTCCTCCAACCGATAGCTGCCTGGGCCGATTATTTCATCCACAACGGTCCGCTGAGAGCCTCACTTCGACTCCCGGCTTTGGAGGAGTTGCTTTAATTAGCCATGTTAATATCCCCTTCATTGGCCTTAATATCATTCTACACCTTCCTCCATCTCCACAGCCACCAGGGTCCTCCTGTCCTGTCAGAAGCACTGATTATTGAGAAGGATAGCTTTAATCAAACCTAATTGCAGTTCATTCTTTCTCTCGATCCCCCCTTTGCCCTCAGTTGCCAAAATCTAATGGCATCGTCGCCTTGATATCCCATTAAAAAGCAATTAAACAAGCTAGTTTTTGTCTCAGAGCATGCCAAAACATCAGCACAAAGTTCTGGATATATTTAAGAAGTAAAAAAAAAGCTTGTCTTAATTGCTTGCCTTTTCACCAAGGAGCAATTGACAGTGTTCTCAGAAGAATGTACAATGTTAACCAAGTCTAATGTAATGATGCTATACTGTTTCCACTAACGTGAAATACCAGTAAAATGAAGCTTATCTATTAGCTCGGAAATTGTGGTTAATCGTCTTCATAACAGTTAACATGAATGAGCTAATTCTTGATAGTACGACTGCTTTCTATTCCCAAGTTCTCCTTTTCTGTTTATTGCTCACTTATTGTTTTACTGCAGTTTTACAGCTGGAAATCAGAGGAAAAGGGAAGTGGGAGGACTCATGTTAAAAATAACAATTTTCTCTCTACATTTTCTTAATAAATTTGCCCTCTTTATACGTATATCTATAAACAGTAGTGTTTGTTGCAAAAGTGGATTTGAGTGCCGAGCATGTAAATCATGTACACTCTCACTCACACATAACCCCGTCTGTATGAGGCGACAGACATTTTGGTTCGTATTTTCGGTTTCCACAGATGTGTACTGCTCTACATTACGGCTCTGTGGGGAAATAAAAATAGGGTCAGAGAGTTAGAGTACTTGATGGTCATTCTGATGATCGGCCAACAGATGCAGCTGAAAACACAGTGAACACAATCAGTCGTAATGGACTAATGTGAAAAGTCAGGTAGGATTTTATGGCCTCGCCGCACACAAACAGATAATCAGCGTTTTGGTTTGCGTTAAAACGTTTTTATTTTCTGTTTTTATTGATGTCGGGCCCAAAGCTTCTTGGATGAGGAGTGAAAATATTTTCCCACCCCTCATGCTCTTAGGGTCTGGCAGCATTGCTGAGGGTATTGGAGTCTATTGGAGAACACTTCTAAATGACCAGTGCGTGTGTTAATGTGGCCTGGGTTGGGGGGGTCGTTTCAATCCACTGATTTATTACATTGGCCCAAAACCCACTGTGGAGTAAGCAGCAGGAGGCTAAAGGGCCTTCTTAGGCAACAAGCAATGTCAAGCAAAACAAAATACATTCAATCCACACTAATGCAAGAAATGGCATCAGTGCCAGTTTTAGTTTTTCAATGGAAACCATGAAATTGTACATAAAACCAATGAATGACGGGGAGATATAAGCGTCTGTGTTTATATCAAACTTGTAAAGTGCCAAGAAACATGAATCGTTTATGATTCAGTAACATTTATTTACTGTTCTTGACAAGGAAGTCAATTAAAGTGTGTTGCAGTATGTTCTACCGGTATAATCATTGATCCCACTGTCAGGTTTAGGACATATTGTTGTCATCAATTGTGTTGCTAATAGGGAAGACATTTGTAGTAGGACACAGCAAAGCAAGTCAGGGACCGTTAAGCCTTCTCCACCTGTCTCCTTTGTCATGTTATCTACCGGTACACGGAAAGGTTATGTTAAAAAGCAGAGCTCATGATGGGAGCCTTTCTCAGTAAAATCACAGGGACCCGGCGTTCGTCTGATGTTCACTGGTGTACAGTTGGCAGCTCAAGTCCTGCATGACAGAGGCTCACTGACTAACCAACTCCAGGTCTCTGTCTCTCTCACATGACATTTGTTCATAGACAATTAGCCAGGCTGTAATTTGTAGTATAATTGCCTCTCCCATCCTGCAGTGTGTGTGTGTGTGTGTGTGTGTGTGTGTGATTTTGTGTCCGTGCTTGCGTGCCTGGATGTGTGTGTGGCGTGTAGGTCCCAGGAGTGGCCACCTAATTGTCTGACAGGACTATAAGTTTTGTGTGGCGCTCTCACCTTGTTAGGTCCTTTATCCCTGATACTCTTCAGACAAGACCTGGTCACAGGTGGGCCTCATTTGCCTCCCTATTGAACAGCACAACTGTAATTGCACAGGGGGTGTTCTGGGATTAAATAGGTGGGTGGAATATCAAGTGACTTCCTGTATGTAAGTAGCAGATGGATGTGGGAACAAGCTAGGAACTCAGGTGAGAGGATGATATGACAAAGCGTTGCTGCTAAGGGATATTCGAAGCAACAGTGGATATCTATGTTATTATCTACTGTATATCTATCATTTTATATTGGTGCACTAATGTAGATTGGTTGTTGACAGGTTAAATGGCTTTTTGGAATTCCCACCACATTAATTATAGAATAATTACACAATGTGTATAAATTGTAATAAATAGTAAATAGTAGTGCTGTGTACTTTATATTATATTTGTCTTTTGGGCTGTCTTTCAGATTCTTCCTGAAGTTTTTCCTGAAGTGCAATCAGAACTGTCTGAAGAATGCAGGGAATCCCAGAGACATGCGCAGGTTCCAGGTAACTGAAAGTTACACAAAATAAAACACACATGCACCTATGCAGACACACACATGCACACACGCACACACGCACGCATGCACACACGCACAATCACAGGTTCATGCAAACACCCATTCTCAGGGTGTCATTGTTCTACTGAATACGTATGGAATATTAATAGTGGAATACCATCTGACACATATATGGATACGGGATTTATGGTGGCCCCCGACCGCTCTCTGAACCACAGCACGTAAGGGAGGATGTCTCTACCACATGTAACAACAGTGTAACTCAGGGTTAGCCTGGCAGAGGTGACAGACACACCCGCCCCCACCCATAAACCTACCCCACCCAGTGTGCTGCCAATGAGAACCACCTCAGATGTGATTTTAATCACAGTGGCCAGCACTGATGTCATAGCATGACCGAAGAGATATGTATCTGGGGTGAATACCATCATGTCTAATTGACCACAGAAGCTGAAGCACATTCTCTGTAATATGTGGAGGTGCGCTAGTGAAGTTAGTGATCACCATACCCATATACCCCAGGTAAGAGGTCAGGCCTGAATAATGTGCAGCTATCCTATCTTCCTTGCCACAAAATACAGGGGGCATCAGTCCCTGCCAGTCATAGACCGTGACGGACACATCTATCTTGCCTTCTCCAATAAAGCCTTGGGCATGAAACAGACAGACCTCCCTCAACTTCTCCCCCGCACGAGGTAACTGGACAGAGCCAAGATCTCAGCAGACCCCTCAGGTGTTCACCCTACCACTGTAATACGCCTACATTCACTTCAGTTATCTTACCAACTAAAACAGGCATATGTTAACAGAAGTGGAAGAGGTGATCAGACAAAAAGCAATATTATTTCAACAATACAGTACTTAGAGGGAATTCAGGTAGGATTTATAGTCTATGAATATTATTTTACATAATTTTTTGGAATATTATGGGTTGGGGGGTTTTATGGGCCAAAGATTACACTTATTGCATTTATCCCCTGTTCTCTATTACAAAGGGCCAGAATGTAATTTTTTTACCAGATCTTTTTACCAGATGCTCGACTTTAGGTGTTTCTCCGGCCAAGGTTGTGTATTCTGCAAGCCTTTCACTCTACTTATTAGCCCCCAAAACCAGCTGGAGGCCAGAGAGGGCCGCATCCATCATCCCCAGCTTGGCCCAGCTCTGAACCTGCCAGCAAGAATGGAACTCTTTCACCTCCCTGCTTCCCCCAACTCCTTCCCAACCCCACCCCCAAACTAACCAAAAAAAGCACCCCCCAAATTCCACGGCTACATCGAGGTCACTCACCGGCAAAGAGAACCTGAGAGGTCTCTCCTTCCGGCTCGGAAACACTTTCTCCATTCATTGCCGAGTCCACTGTTCAGAGACGGCGGAGGGAAAAAACAATAACAAGCGCTATGATGTGTTCAGGCTGGGGTTTTGTCCGAACGCAGCTCACGGCTACAGCTTTTAAAGGCCTTTTCACTTAGCAGACGGGAACACGTCGTGTTTAATGTGGACGGTATTTCTGTGAATGTGGTAGCGTGACCTTCACAAATCGAAGAACAGTTCAGCTTTATCAGGCTGATGTTTGGTACATGATAGTGTCCCTGTCCAACAGATTGCTAAATGACACGGTTTACCTTCACTCTCGTTGCAGGTCGTCGTCTCGACAACAGTCAATGTAGACGGCCATGTCTTGGCTGTCTCCGACAACATGTTCGTTCACAACAACTCCAAGCACGGGCGAAGGGCTCGCAGACTCGACCCTTCAGAAGGTACGCCTCCTTATCTGGAGAATGGTAGGCACATTTTACATCTTATTATTTGCTACGCTATCCTTTTTGGTTTCAATTTTTCTCATTCCCGTTTCTCGTTTGGTTTTTACCTCCCTCATGCATACCGTTGGATTGGAAATAGTATACAATACCATACATTGAGTACTAATTAATCTAATGATGCAAATAATCGTGGTGATGAGGGTATTGGTTAAGAAATGATATACTATTTCCAATTTGCCCTGGTGTTATTTCTACAAAAACATTTTTTTACCTTTGTGTAAACCATAATGCCATTGGCAAAAAAAGCAGTGACGTCAATTTCCTTTTCATCGATGCTGCAGTTTCAGCTGTGGGTGGGGGGGGTCTATGAGAACCAGAAGTTACAGTTTTTTTCCCAACTGAATCCATATGATAGACTGACTGCCTGGTCAGCCAAAAGAGAGAGAAGCAGGACCACCAAACCAGGGGAAATCCAAAAAGTAAAAATGCACTAAACATGACTTTCTGACCTCCTGGCCTCCTCTCGCAGATGGGAACACACACAGCTGAAATATTATGGAAAAACAGCATATCAGTTGTGCAAATTGCTTATCTTCAGATTTCAAGGGGCAATTACAGCAAAGTAAACAGTTTATACACACACACACACCGCTGACAGAAACAGTGTTCTCACCACTTTAATGGCCATTAATAGTCCTATCACTAAAAACAAATGTAACGTTTAATATAACCACGGATAGAGAAAAAATACCGACAAGACAATTAATTAATATATCTGATGTGCTCCAGTCCTAGTGGGGAAAAAAGCTAATCTATTTGTTTTTGTCTTTATTAATGACTCTTCTACTAGAGAACAAAATCAAATAATTATAGTCCTGCCCTGAGCATCGAAGTCATTATTACTCAGTGACGTTCTGTTTGTGTCTGTGTCTCACGTTTATGACACAGTAGGTGTGGATCGCCTAGCAACCTGCGTCTTAATGAGGAGAGCAATTAAAGAGGTTGTCCTCTCCTCCATGTTTCCCCTACCCCATGGGACTGTGTGTGTGTGTGTATGTGCGTGAGTGTGTGTGTGTGTGTGTGTCAGGAAGGTTCCAAACAGATTTCCCCTGCCCACTCTTTTCCCCCCTCTCCTCAGTCTTCAAAGCGCAAGAGCAGGTTTGCCTCAATTTAGCACAGTATCTGTATTGGCTACGTAGTTATTCATGTGGTATACTCTGAATAAGAGTTCAGGTTTTGGATGACTAAATCTCCAGATAACTTTTAATTGAAGAGTTAATCTACTCACATTCACTGTTCACTATATCTATATTGTTCATCCTAGCCTAATGTAGCGTAGGGTATAAAACAAACACTGTGTCTACTGCCAATGTATCATAGCCCATTGTTTATGTCTCCCACCACAGACGTGACAACTGAAAACTCTCTGCCATAAAGCGTAATCCCATCCTTGTCTTCCACTGAGTTCTGACACCAGGCAGACAGACAGACAGCGTGCTTTAAATTAGTAACACATTCTTCACTGCGAGTTCAGTGGGTGAGAAGCCTCAGATATGTGGCTGACTTAACTGCCTGTGTGTCTGAAAAAGCAAGGGTTTTATTCAGTTCATTGTCTCAACGCTGGGGTGACGGCGTCAGGCTGACTATCAAGTGCTGCCCCCTGTTGGCGCTGAACAGGAGATGATTTTGCTGACTTACTAAACTGAATTGTGCATGTCTGAACTGTCACATAAGCTGTACGCTTTTGGACATGAATATACAGAAAATTCGCTAATACCCACAGACTCCACCCTTTCCTCAGGAGTGTTCCATCTCCACTGTAGAGATGTGGAGAACATGGTGGACTGGGTACAGCGACAGTGTCCCAGTCATTTGCATGCCAAGTGGCTGTAATGCAGTTAGGGTTTATGCAATGAATGTGAATTCAGTCTGTTCCATCTGAAAGAGAGGGAAAAAGAGAGAGAATGAGAGAAAACGATAGCGAGGAAGGGAGAGAGAAAAGGGTAACAGATGGTCCAAAGAGAGGTAAAAGGTATAATCCCATCAGCCAACCATCTGGACATCCCACAGCCCAATTACAACACATTTGTGCAGACTAGGGTTGCAAGATTTCAGTTACGTTCCTAAAATTCCCTGCTTTCCCAAAAGTCCTGGTTGGAGGATTCAGAATTTCCCTCTTATTTCCTCCTAAGAAAGATAGAGTATTCTGGGAACGTTACAGGAATGTATTAACAGCAGACATGACAACAAACGCCACAGCCATGGACACTTCAGACCTGTTTCAGCTGCTCAGTAGGCCAACAAGAAGTTGGGCTCTAAGCTCATCTCTACGATCAGTTTCCTTCTTTGGAGCTAACCTGAACCTTAAGGAAGTAAAACAATAAAAACTGATGTTGGCCTTTTTGACAAAAGGGCCATTATGTTGATGCTTTTCATGTTCACATTTGTTTACTGCTTCAAAGTGATCCACAAACAGGCCACGTTTCAGCAAACCTCGTTCCCTGTTCCAGCAAACCTCGTTCCCCGTTTCAGCAATCCTCATTCCCTCCGTGTAATCGTCTGCTGTGGGACCATTGTGTGTGTCTGTCATAAGATCACCTGCACTGTCTGTGTAATCCACTTGGCCACGGTTCCCATTCAACACACACTCCCCTCTCTGTCAGTGCATTGAGACGTATGTAAATGTTCGGGTAGAAGGCTGGAGGCTTAGGGCCCTGGTCGCTCCCTCTCCATGGGTCCTTTTTGTGTGCCGGAGTGGGGGGGTGTCAGGATTTCCGAGGTTGTGTGTGTGTGTGTTTGTTTGTGTGTAGGTTTCTGGCTCCAGCTGCCCCCCAAAAACCATCATCATCAGCCCTGCTTTTTCTCTCTGCATTTACCTCTCTTTCTACATCCCTCTGTCCCTCTCTCTCTCTGGCTGTCTTTTTCTTTCTATCTCTCTCTCTCCGGCTGTCTTTCTGTCTTTTTCTCTCTTTCTCACTATCGGCCCCCAAAGTCAATTTGTTTACAGTAATTTTGAAGGGGGGAATTATTTGCTGTAATCGGCAGCACTGATGAAGGTCAGCTCCTTTGAGGAGACGCAGCGATCCCATGGAGAGATGGTCTGCTTTCAGATGCTCTGCTTAGCAATTAAGGAAAGCAAATGTCAGTCGTCCAGACCTCAGAGATGAAATTCTGTAAGAGGTGATTAGCATGAAGTCAACAGAGCCTGGTAAAGTCAGATTTCCTGCATTGTGTGTGTGTGTGTGTATGTGTGTGTCTGTGTGTGTTAGTGTGTGCATTCTCTCTTCATGGGAAGCAAGCAAACATAACCTGCACAGCCCCAACAGAAAAGCAAACAAAGGGAGATGTCTTGTCTGTAGTGATCCATACAACAAAGGCAGATGCTAATTCACTTTCTACTGAACTGGAGTGATAAGTACAGCAGTGTTCTCATTAGAGATCAGGTTGAAATGGTACAAAATGTTTAAAGAATCTACACAGATTACATTGGATTAAAATATATATTGATGTAAAGAGATAACATTTCATAGTGCTGTTTTATGGTTTGCTGACATGCTATGTGGGCCTGTTGTAAACATGGTGGCAGGGTAAACTTCATATTAAGGCAATATTTCAAATGACAGGGAGAGTTTGGCATGAGCCCGCTCAAATTAGATTATAATAACACATAGCACTCTGATAAATCGCACAGCAATGTAGCAAAAGTCATGGAAGATGAAAAGCGTAGTAATAAACAATGTAAAATGGATTGAATTCATCACAAAAGGCAAAAGCTGAGCCTGAATAATTCATGAATTTATTCATGTTGCGAAACGTGAAACTGCATTCCAAACAACATGCCAGAACGTAGGGAACAAAGACAATGGACTGACATGAAACCAACAACACAGCTTTGCCTTGTCATTTTCATTCACCGGCCTTATTCTTGACTCATTTGAGATGTGTTCAACTTGGAAATTATACTGTACATACAGGGCTGTGCTTAATCAATTGTGATCGTTACATTTGCCCTGTCACACAATTTGCTACATCAAATCATTTTCCCTCACGAGCCCGGCGCTTAGCCTTTGGGATGCGGACAATTTGAAGGGTCTGCTTAACTACATCACTTCAATGTGCTGATTAATGATTTCTATTATTGTGGCTAAATGGACAAATCCATCATATTTTCTCTATCCAGGCTTATTTCCATGATATGTCTTTCTACTGGGATAAAGACATCTGACTGTGCTGAAGTGTAGGTACTGAATAGTCTTTTTTTCTCTCTGTGTGTTAAGCAGCCACCCCGTGCATCAAGGCCATCAGCCCCAGTGAGGGATGGACTACAGGTGGGGCCACCGTCATCATCATCGGGGACAACTTCTTCGATGGCTTGCAGGTCGTGTTCGGCACCATGCTTGTCTGGAGCGAGGTACAGTATGACGTCCGATAACTCGTTTTCTTTTTAAATGCCGCCGATTTGACGGACCCTCGGCCCGCGTGTTATCGTTTTTCTTCCCCTTCAAATTAAATCCTATTTGAAATGGATGAAAGACTGCGGGACAACCACCGAAAGTGATGATATATCGATTTTGTAGTAAGTCGGTAAAACACCTCAGTAGCTTATTGTCAGACTCAATGGTTCATGTGTCCCGTCTCGCAGTTGATCACTCCCCACGCCATCCGCGTACAGACTCCTCCCAGGCACATCCCTGGTGTGGTGGAGGTCACGCTGTCCTACAAGTCCAAGCAGTTCTGCAAAGGGGCTCCTGGGAGATTTGTCTACACTGGTGAGTCAGGCCGTTCCCCTTTTATTCTCTCCTTCCAGGGCAACTATAGTCTCTTTTGAGTGCCCTGGTTGTCAACGCTATCTGGACGAAATGCAGACAGCAGAAATGCATATGAAATGGCACACTTCTCCTTGTGTCCTGTGATGTGACGGATTAAAAGCCAGGTTGCCTTAATACTGGGCATAGCTTTTCTTCAAGTCCCTGGCTAAATTGTAAATAACAAAGGATTAGAACAGAACCTCAGTGTCAAGGCAGTAATGATGAACTAACCAGGCACTTCTCTCAGAGGCTGGAATGTTGAATGTGAGAACTGCACAGCTAGCTGAAGGTGTTGTTCAGTGGAAGTACTGCCATGAGTGCAACTTGATCTCTGAACTGCCATTAGCAGGAGGCGCTGCCAAGCCCTGTAGAAATCTGGATAATTCCCTCTGACAATTTCATATGTGCGCTCAGATATGCATCTATTAATCAGCAGATGCACATTTGTTTTTAATCGTATTATCATTTGACGAGAAGCGTTGAGGAGAAAGTCAAATGCAGCTCAGAATATGTGTGTGTGGGCAATCTCAGCTAACAGAGGTTGGTGACGGTCTTATCCGTCATCATTGGTGAGGAGTCGGAAGTCGTGGGGGTCAGAGCCTGTCTGACCTGGAAGCCTCCGTCTGTTCTAATACTGACGGCTGGAATGGGACGGAGCGCGTCAACCCCCCCACCGCCACCACCACCCAGACCTGGCCTTAAGCACAAAGCTTAAAAGTGGACCCCTTTCCTAGACCCCTTCCATCCCGGGACAGCTGTTTCTAATCAACCCCCACACCCCGCCCGTCCCCTATCCCTCCAACCGTGCAGTCTGGCTGGGGGCTCCTGTGTTCATCCTCCTCCTCAGCAGCAGAGCAGGGGCCAACCGGGCACCAGGATAATGAAACAATAGTGTAGTGTGCTGTCTATGTGTGCGTATGTGCGTGCGTGCGTGCGGGCGTGCGTGCGTGTGACGCCTGGAAAGGTGTATAAGTTAAGACATTAATGGCTTCTATAGCAACCCGGTGAAAGTGCCAGGTCCCTTAAGAACAGACCCCATTAGTCACAAGGGCTAAGCGGATAGGGATGATTACCATAAGGTTTTACTGGGGGAATGTGTCCCCTTATGGATCTATGTTGATTTTCTTCCTTCTTCCTTCCTTGGTTCCTGCTCTGTTCCAGTTAGTAGAAAGATAAAATTACCCTGGGAGGCAATAGCGGTGCAATTGATTAGTGGGGTGAATTAAAAGACAGAGCCACCGATAAGACAAGTCTAGCTCCTCAGCCTTCTGCTATTCCCACAGTGGATCACCCTGAGGGTACCAGGGTCGACATGTGAGGGAATGAAAATGTTAGCTGGCTCCTGGCACTTCGAAACAGATTAACAGGGACTTCATGTGTACTGTAATTGCTAGTTGATGGGGGACATTAAGTCACAGACAGTTAAGGAGGTTACAACATGGATGGGCAACAAAAAGGGCCCACATACTGTAATGTAGTTCCTCCATCTAAAGGGCACATAACATGTCATTTCGGTGGCCGAGCAACGTGTGCATATCAAAGGTCCATTTATCTAAGCTGTGCTTCAAGCGTGACTTTAGAGCATGTCGTTGAGGGAAGCGTTTTTTCGGCCTTTTCATGTTGACTCTTCTCGCCCGACCGGCCCTAATTGTGGAGATTTAACTCGCTCAATTTAAGAAATTATCACAAATTACCAAGAGTCAACATAGAACGTAGTCAATTCTAACAGTAAAGGGTGGTCTCTTCTTAGGTTAGTAGTCTGGACTACCTCCAAAACTAACAATTCACTCAGAGGATGTGAGCACCGGTAGTAATGTGTACATGAATAAACCTGTATGCATTGAATATGTTTAGTCATGGCAACATCATCTATGGACACAGATGTCATACAAGACATCATATAAAATGTTTTAAAGGGACACTCAGCAGCTGAAACAGTAAAAAAGGCTGGTGCCCGCTCTTGATCCGCTGAAAAGCTGAATGTTGGGGCTGGAGAAAATGTAACCACTCACTAGCCCACTGCTAATTGATCTTTTATTGTATGCATTGATCACTGTGGCGATGGGTATAATATGAGTAATAGAATCTCAATCATTATCCAAACATGCTGTATGTATCAATGTTTCCACCTCAGTGGAAGGACATAGTGTACCACTGTCACATGGAGGTGGTTTGTCAGGTATTTCGTCTATGTATTGGTTATCCATTGTTCAAGGTGCCTGGAGGATGAGACTGTCAACAAGGTTGTAGAAAATCAAAAGGTCCAGCTGTCCATTAGTCAATACTTCACACTTTATTAAGCACTGCGAGAGGATCTGTTTGTGTTCGTACAGGGTTTTAAAAATAGCCCTAAAGGTGGCTTCAGTTGGCTAAAATCTATGTGATTGCTTTTTCAGTATATACAGTTGACGCAAGTGTGAAAGGGTAAGCTATCAGTAGATTACTTAGAGACATTTTACTGCGCCCAGTGTTTTGGCCTCCGGTGGAACTCCTCTCCCAGGACCTCTGTGGAGAGCCGTAGTGATATGACGTGCTAGCACTGCTGCCAACAGGCTCAGCTACAATTTATTCTAATCAGTGAAATCCCTATACCGGGGATTGGGTTAAAATGGACCACTACTCCGCCCCAGAAACCCCGCATTTCATAGGACCCCATTTGTCATGGGTAAATTGAGGGTCAGTAAACTCCGCCTGTATCCTCTAGTGGGGATCCGGGACATGCATCATAACGTTAGGGGAGAATGACTGGCGGATGGTAGCTGTCATACATTTTTCAGGGGGAAGGGAACATTATTTGCTAATTTCCCAAGCTAGGGAGTGACAGGGTGCTTCGTCTTCAGACCTTTGGTGACCAGCTTGGTTTCTGGGCTATTAGTACAAGTCAGGGCTGCTGTAACTAGAGCCATTTATCCGGCCTCACAGAGGGCGGCTATTTAACACACTGGGTGAAGGATTTTAGATGATGCTGATGATGTCTGTCCAGTGAACGGCTCATGCCAGGTTTGGGTTGAGGCTAGACATCCTTGAAGGCTGATAAATCACAAAGTTTTCTCGTCAAGGTGACAGTATCGACTTCACTGCACCAAACTCCTACAAAACGACTACAAGGCAGTCATTCATCAACATAAGGACAAAGCGGTCGTGAGTGATTCACTTGTTACTATTGGAGATCAAGATGCTATATATTCTGTAAGGAGAAATGTTCTCCAACACTGCAAAGTTAACAATAATGAATATATACATTTAGATTTGTGATTAGGGGTTTCTATTTACTGTAATGCTCATCAAGATGCAATTGCCGTGAATTGCGATGTGTACTTTGACTGACCTCATTATCCTCACTCAGTTGGGAAGATATACAGTTGTGCACTGACTTTAATTCCCAAGCTGAAATTTGTGGGTAAAAGAATCCAGCAGTTCAGTAAACGTGGACTCCTTTATCAAACCTCATCCGTCCAGTCTTTTGTGCTGTTCAGTCTTTGTCCGTGCATCGGTCCTGACCCTACAGCTCTCCTCCGCCCTTTAGCAACCACACTCTTTGAAGTGCAGGATTTTGCGCTGATCAGATACAGAGCTTCCCCTCGATTTCCTCCCCTGCAGGGCAGGGTTTGGTAGCAGCTCGGCAGAGATGGGCAGTGGCCTAGACACACTGTGAGATACGCTGTAATCAAAGACATTCACTGAGGTATGTAAACAGATTTATTTAAGACAGGAATTCAATGGCATCCCTAATAGCGTACGGGTGGCTTATAGTGTAATATGAGTAATGTATAGATAGCTCATGTCATGGTGAATGTTACTCAGGCCCTCTGTCTGGCTCATTACTCGATGGTATTTAGCTCAAGCTCCTCAGGAGTGACTGAGACACTCCTCAACTAGTCAGACAGGCTCAGCCAGAGAGCCCTTGTTGAGCGTGTGCAGATAGCGTCGCGGTTTTTGGAGGACAGTCCTTTTGTCCAATTAGAGGGCTGACATGACACACACTCGCCCACTCCCCACTGTCAAGCAGTTTGTCAGGTAGAGTTTGAGGTGTGCACTGTGACATTATTCCACATAGTGGAGTCATTAAGAGACCTGGGAAATCCCACACTGGAAAATTGATTTTTTTCCCAGCCATTTCATGGTATCGGTACAGGAGTGTTTCTCCAAGAATGAGATGCCTATTTATTGACGTGGATTTAATTGGCACCACTTGATGTCTGACTGTAATCGTTACGTGTCGGTTTGGTAATGGTACTCCATATGGATAGTCCTCAGTGTCGCGCAGCGGTGTTGTGCCGCAAAAAAAAATATAGACGAAAGGAACGCGGCTCTTGGTAGAAGAGAATCCCCCTCGAACGCACCTCGTTGAGAAGGCGTTAACTAAATCCCTCCCCCTGTCCCCCCATCCACCTACTCCGCACGTCCCAGTGACTGGCTGTGATCGAAATTCATCCGCAAGTTTATTGAGAAATGAATGAGAGGCTGCAAGGTATTGGCCGTGAAAGGAAAACACAAGTCATCTTGAATGAGGGAGAAAAGGCGTCCGTAATTTGGCTGTCATTGATTTGGCCCTGCCGATGTATCGATCTTCATTTTACAATATTCATTTGCGCCTGCAATCAGCTGTGAAGGGAGGCCGTTTGATTCCCATTGGCCGGTAACGTGTGTACCCCTTGATGTTCTTAGCTGTGAGAAACATTGACTTTAGATGACATTGAGGCAGAGAACGGGCATTTTCACCCATTTCCAATGCATAGACAAAGCCAATTTTGAACAAATGCAACTGTGGACTGATACAGTACATCCCTTTTATTTAACCTTTGTTATTAAAAGTTCATCTGTTGCAGAAGACATATCTGATGGAATTCCAAATCAGCTGTCGGTATCAGTTGTCAGGATCAGCTCAATGTTCATGAAATTTCGATGAATATTGACACCTTTCTATTGAGTAAACTTAACAGCCGATCGGTTGATTTCCAGCTCAGTGATAACTTGAATGGAGACAATAATAGTCAGCGGGAAATCAGAGAGGTAGAAACTACCCCAGAGGTCTAACTTATTAGAAGATTTTCTCCAGCAGGTGCTGTTTTATTTTCTTCTTTCTCACACAAATCAAAGAGTTTTTGAATGGAGGTGTTGAACTTTGTGAACGTAAAATAGCATGATTTATTTTCAATGTAGTGTGGTGATAACAACAGCCAGCTGCATACAGACCCACTCCCCACTGGGGTTCACCTCTCCAACTGTTGCATGTTAATGAGGCAATCACAGCATCTCACTCTCCATTGAACTCACGCGGTTGTCAAGAGTATTGCTAATTGTTAGGGCCGAGTTTACCATCTCAGCATTATAATACAATGTCTGGGTACATGCAGCGTGTGGGTTGGTTCGGTTTGAAGTTGGGCTCTGACTGCATCTTTTAGTAGTCATGTGGAAGCTCCGCCCACACGGATGATCTCTCCTTTATTCCATTTGAGGGTTGCAAAAGCAATTTCAATTATAATCTTGCTGGATTGATTGCTTTCATTTTAATCGGTTGGCTCTTTCCAATTCTGGCCATTTCTTTTTTTCCTGTTAGCCTAACAACAACGAGGAAAATGTTTTTAGTGACCCGTCAACCTCACCTGATAATGTGTGAAATGGGCTCAGTGGAATTTTCCTTGAGTGCATCAACAACTAGCTACTAGCCCATACAACCTCATCACAATAAACAGACTCATTTATTTTTGGAACATGCACTGTTTTAACTATGTCAGCTTTTCTCCCAGGCGGTATTAAATACATTATGCCAGCTCTGTCCGCCTGTGGGGAACATCAGCCTTTGGTTACCAGGCTGACCTCAATCAATCGACTAGTCAATTGTTTGGTTAGTAGGCTGTTGGTGGACTAAGATTTTTTTAGTAGAGCAGTCGCATGGCCATGTGACACATCAGATTCCCGTCTTTCCAGTCAGTTGCCGAGGGGATGGGGATGGGGTAATTGTATATGGTCATATTATGTAAGAACATGGTACAACACTAATAAAAAGTAATATTATTTTCTAACAAACATATTTTCTGAATTGGTACTGTATGTTAGGCCCAGCCAACAAACATCCCTCTTCATGAAAGTATGTTATTAGCACACGGCTCATGTGAGCGCAATTGCTGCCAAACATTTCTGTCTCTGTTGCACACAGTTCCCCACTCGTCTGGCGGTTGGGGTCTCCAACATGTTGGACTTCAGTAAGAGCATTTTCCCACAGCAGATATATCGGTTGCTGACTTGGGTTCTGAAATAATAGTCTCCCGTCCTGCTAATTGATGTGCTCTGCTGTTGTGTTGTGGAAACAATATTTTTCATTTGATTTTGGATTTCACTTCTCATCGACGGACAACATGGTCGTTTGGATTCAGGAACATCTGGACAAACATGAGGGGTGATGTTATAGTGGGTGAATCTGGGAAGACCAGTGCTGCAGTGAGTCAGGTCAGGAATTCATAACTCTGGTTATTTTGCCAGTACCCCTCTTAAGTTACTTATTTGTTGCTTATTATTGAATCCCAAAGTACCTTAAAGCATTAAACAACCTGGTTTTATTAAAGGGGAAGTTCATAAAGCACATGAAGTAACTGTTGGACTGTTTCTCTATGCACACAACTCTCTCACTCTGGACAAGCAGGGTCAAGCTAGCGCAAGTACAGCATCATCTGGTTATTGGCCCGCACTAATGTGATTGGATAAAACGATTGTCTACATGAAAAAAAATGTTCGGTCACAACGAAAATACAAATATACCTTATGTGATATATGTCAGTTGTGGGTTTTAAATTTGATCTTCTCAACATGTCCTCCATAGACGTCTGATGGGCTTACGAAAATAAATATAGTCGATCAATCAGAAATATCAGATGAATTTTGGTCAACCATAAAATAATCCTGGTCAGGGACGGCCGTGGTTACCATGGTTACCCACTGGCTCACACTAAAACAATTCTTGTCTGTTTTATTTAGTCAATTACAAAACAACATTTAAGAAAACCTTGGTACTGCTAGCTGCAGACTGTCTGGTAAGATGTAAATTGGTCAGCATTATTCAAGAAGTGGAAATGCATTTTCAGTGGGAATTTACTGGTCTCATTGCGATTCAGCTTCTCCCTCAGACAGCTTGTCCCTCAGACAGCTTGTCTCTCAGACAGCTTGTCCGTCAGACAGCTTGTCCCTCAGACAGCTTGTCTCTCAGACAGCTTGTCCCTCAGACAGCTTGTCTCTCAGACAGCTTGTCCGTCAGACAGTTAGTCCCTCAGACAGCTTGTCCCTCAGACAGCTTGTCCCTCAGACAGCTTGTCTCTCAGACAGCTTGTCCGTCAGACAGTTAGTCCCTCAGACAGCTTCTCCCTCAGACAGCTTGTCCCTCAGACAGCTTGTCTCTCAGACAGCTTGTCCGTCAGACAGCTTGTCCCTCAGACAGTTAGTCCCTCAGACAGCTTGTCTCTCAGACAGCTTGTCCCTCAGACAGTTAGTCCCTCAGACAGCTTGTCTCTCAGACAGCTTGTCCGTCAGACAGTTAGTCCCTCAGACAGCTTGTCCGGCGAGTTAGCATGCTCTCACACCTGTACATCTATCCTAAAAGCATTTAGAAAAATAGCAGACTGGCTTGGCACATATGCCTTTGAGGCAAATTTCAAAACCAATACTCTGCACTAATCAGGAATTAAGAGTGTTCAGCTCCAAACTGGTTGTCCAGGGACTGCAGTGGTATTGCAGTTATATATGAGTTTTTCATGAGTAATTAAAAGAATGAATCAGTGATTTGACATTTCACAAAACGTTTTCTTTTTGTTTGTGTGAGCCCCTGCATGTTGTGTAGCCAGTTAGGGGTCCTTTCTAAGGATTTCCCTTGAAATTTTTACAATATAATGTTGACTCCAATATATAGGTACTGTATGTATTTATAAGTACAATATGTATTCATTATAATATTTTCTAATTTTATTTGACACAATTCTACAAATAAATGCTAGTTTTGAAGCAACAATACCATGACGTTCAGAGCCTCTGAAGATGTCCAAAGCGTGATGACATTCAGAGACTCAGACGTCACACAACCATCTCACAGTGGTTAGAAACTGCTGGTTTAATAAAAGTGGTCACTTTCCAACCCAAGGCAAAATCATATATCCTCATCAGAAGCATGTTGCCAAACAATATTATTAACCAAAATGTCCACATAGTTTTGTCCACAACTACACAATCAAATCCTCTCCTAGTCTGGACACTCAAAGACCTGTATGGCTGCCACTGAAGCTGGCTCAATTGTCTTCATTGATGTTGTCATCAACTGCTGATAGCAGCAGTAAAACAAATTTGGAAGTGTACTGAATCATCTTGTCTACTTAAGTACATGCTGTTGCCTTAACTCATTGGACTGTACAGTCGATTTAAGTCCAATTGAACACCTGTATTTTGATGAACATTACACTTAAGGCAAAAAGAATATCTAAACATAAAATGGATGATAGCTGCAATACAGCCCTGGCAGAGCATCACCATAGAAGGCTCCTCGCTGGGGTCAACGGGTCCGGCAGTCACACTTCCTGCAGTCACTGTTTTGTTCTATTATCAATAATGGGGGATGGCTTTAGGTCACTACCCTCACTTCTGTTGGTTTCAAAACCATACATTTCAACGTTAAAGCAATTGAGAGTAAAAAAGCTTTCACTTTGTTCATCCGAAAACTGAATATGTTCATGTTGTGGAAATTACCACAGGTGAGACCAGTCTGAACACTCAAGTTGAACGCCTATTAATAGGCTATCCTGATTTAATGGGAAACAATGGTAGGGGCCATGCCAAGGGGTCTCCCCCCACAATGCAACATTTTAAAAGTTGGGGCAAGAAACCGCCCCATCTTTGTCAACAGAGTTCTGTCTGTATTATTTAATGGATAACTTTAAACAATTAGAAACTTGATTATAGTGATTTTCTCTTATCTAGCAAACAATGTAAAGTGTAATCTAGAGACAAGTATTTTGATTCTAATATCCTTCTCCTGACACACTTGTTGAATTATGCAGGAGAATGTGACAATAACAGCATGCATAATTAATAAGGCACAGTCTAGACACCATAGGTGAGCACAGGTAGGCATAGACAAAGCACATTTTTGTTAGTTGCACCCTTGTTTCTCTGCTTTATATTAATATATTCATGTATGCAAATACACCAAGTGTATATATGAAAACTAGGCACATGTCATTTTAATTTACATTAGATGTACAAAATATTAAAACAATACCTGAAACTATCAGAAAATGCATGGGCAGTAAGAATGCATTAATAAAAAAAACAATTTAAAGTAAATTGAATACCTGAATTCCCACCAGAATCCCATAAGTCTACTATTTGTCCTTTCTACAGTGGGCCTTCATTCAAAACTGAAGTTTACTTTAGAAGCCTAGAAAATAACATTCCTCCATTGTATTTCTGACATTGTTTTAAATATTTTTTTCTAAATGTTTAAATTAGAAGTGCTACAGTTAGAAATCTGCATTGAATGTATTCAATACTGTGGGCCTCTATCGTCTGTGAGACGTCCTACTGGCGTCAATGAAACGTCCTACTGGCGTCAGTGAGACGTCCTGCTGGCGTCAGTGAGACGTCCTACTGGCGTCAGTGAGACGTCCTATTGCCGTCAGTGACGATATCATTTTCTGTGGCAATACTATGTGTGACTCCAGATGTACTTCAGCCTTAAAATCATCTCAGGTTCCCATGAGGCTTCATTTGGACACTCACAAGTTACAAACTCAATAATGGTTGAATTAACTAACGCTATGTATCTTCTACTCCTCCAACTCCCTCTCCACCTGTGTATAATTTATGTTGGGGAAAATAAATCTGAAAAACGCTTAATGTGTAGGAGGAGTGGAGATAAGCTTCAAGCAGTTAAGTATAATTACCGAATGTAATAGCTGGCAAATGGCAACAAGGCTAGTTTTTATCTCCTGGAAAGATAGAGTTATCGTAATAACCAATAATGGCTGGCAAGAATGCTAGCACTCTATGCACGATTCCATTCAAGCCAAGAGACTTAACAAGGAACCATTTCCCTTAAATGAGTGCAGTACTATGCCACATACTGAGACCATGCAGGCATATTGCCATGTAAGCATTTTCACCTGACAACAACGGCCATGTTACATTGTTCCTCTAGGGCGTTTACACATGTCCTATTTCTAGAAGACATGGAGAAGGAGCAGCAGACCGTACATTTAAATGTAAGAATCAGATCAAAATAAGACAGTCGGGAAGTGCATATCCAACTGAAGTCCTTTTGTGTGTGTGTGTTATGCTACACGTTTGAGATAATACTTTATGGACACAGCTGCACACCATGTTAGGGATTCATTTTTCTCCATTCTGAAATATGACCACCGTTCATTCGCTAGACTGAAGAAATGACTGAAGTGTTCACTGTTTCGGCTAAGCTGAACAATGAACTCTGCTTTGCAATCATTTTATCAGGCATCTTGTTAAAATGTCATTTTACCACAATAAATAAAACTAAATAAAACATTAACATTAATTTGCTTGTTGTTGAATCATAAATACCAATATACAGCGTATTTTCACAACTGATTAATTTAATTCAAGTGAAGTCAAGTGATTCCAGCTGAACTTGTTCAAACTTTTTGTTCAAAATATGAGCAGTGAGCAAATGTTTTCAGTCTATATAATTCACTCTCATTCGATCACCTTTTATTCCTGGTAGTATTTAAATGTAACCATTAAATTACTTATACACAGACTTATACATACTTACAATGTTTCCAAGTAGTTTGCTTCCTTAGATTGAACTTTTCTGTGCATCTATTTTGGAATCATGTAATTTTGCTTTTTCAACTGTCAAATGGAACTTGGTTAGATTTACTTAATATATGTTATGCATTGTTGTAATTTATGTTGTAATGATTAGAAGAATACAAAAAACAATTTCCCGAAAGTGAACAGCTTCCCAAAAGTGATAAGAAAATTAAGTAGTAGGCTGAATGTTTCAAGCAAAACAGTAGGTGCAAAAATCCTATTAATGGATTCACTCTGTCTTCACCCTCCCTCTATTCCTTTCTTCTCTTCTTTATTCCTGGGGACGTATTCAAATGCAGCCCCTGCCTTACCTCACTGTGTCTCTTTCTCTCTAATTATCTGTGAGGTCAGTAAGCAAAATGGGGAAGAAGCCAGGAGATCAATACAAATTATCCCTGAGCAAACCAGTGCTGACAGTTTGAATTGCAGCATATGTTTACCCAAAATCAGGCAATTTATCTTAATATCAGCCGAGTAATGCAGCAAGGGTGAGAGGTCAGACAATCTCTCCACCTCATAATTACCCTCCTCTAAAACAGGAAAGTGGTATTGATTGGCCGCGGGCCGGGAAGCGGGCGTGACTGGAACGTGCCAGCACCCCCCAACCCCCACCCAGAGCAGAATTTATGGGATATGTGTGGAGGGTTTCATGTTCCCTCACCATGGCTGAAAACCCTAGCAGCTCTGGTGGCCAGCTCCACTCTCAACGTTAATCCCCCATACTCCTCCTCCCCAGCTACATCTCACTACACTGGGCTGGCAGCTTGAGGGAGAAGAAGTTATTGTTGCAGCGCAGGCCGGCATTCATAGAGCAACCCAGCGTAAAAGAGCAAAAACACAAAGTTCCAAAGTGTTGCAAGGAGAGAGGAAAAGAGAACAGGAAGTCACTAAGGAAGTGAATGTAGGATATGAGAAGTCAATAAAGTGGGCATGTGAATGGGTGTTAAACTATAGGAAGACTGCTTGTTAACTGTTCTCAAATTGGATGAAATATATCGAGCTCACATATGACACACTGTAATACAGTTTATTCATAAATTCCATGTATAGAATGAATTGCTTCAGATTTTCGATGGTCATCAGCCTTTATAGGATCTCGCCAGTGTCTGTCTGTGTGTGTATACGGTCCCACTACAGAACTGTCAACTCATCAACTGACAGCACCGTTTAGCGCTAATGCAAGTCTCCATCAGCTGTCAACGTCATTTGCATTCAATCGATAGCAGATGGGGGTCCATGTCACCAATTTCATTACGTGGGGTTGTTACAAAGATCATCTCCATGATAGATGAGATGGCGGCATGTCAAGATGTGCTTCTTATAGCCCAGAGTTGCATTCCAATCACAGAACCTCGAGACATTCCTTAATCCTCATTGTGAATAACAGGAAAGATATCTTGTTTACTATCTGTGGTATTTCATGTAACTTTCTAGGCCCCCTTGCCCCTAGCGAATATGTATGTGGTGTTTTAATTCAGGAGTCATAGAACATGTAACCAAAATTACATTTAAATATGTATGAAAAAGTGAGTAGCGTTATGTGAAAAAACATGGCAAACTGCTCTTTCAGCTGACATTTTTTTTTTTTCCCTAACCCACTGTCTTTATCCAAAAGCATGAACATTTATGACAATGCAACTTAAAACAATACAGTAAAAGCAATGCAGTTCATCCTGTGTTTTAAACTACTTTTGTGATAAATACTAACAAAGTAGATTCTCTTTATTGTTCCAGTCTTCTGTAGCTACTTTCTTTATGCCCAATATGCCGGGCAGCAGCCTTTTGTGTATGTTGTTGTTGTTGTGCGTGTGTGTGTGTGTGTGTGTGTGTGTGTAGCCTATGTGTAGTGTAGGCCCCAGCTGAGACAGAGGACAGGAGAGCGTGATGTATCACCCTGAGAGCCTACTGACAGCCTGTGATGATGGATGGCCTGATTATGGAGTGCTTTTTACACATACACAATTTACATCACACTGAGCAGCAGGAGCTGGCATGCCTACAACACACAAACACACGAGAACACGCACACACTTGCTCTAGAGTATACAGACAGAAGGGGCTGAAAAACACCGAAATAAAGAGCGCAACATTCCAAACAGAGTCTTGTCATGTACGATCAATACGGATCAATCATTTAAGGAGAAAATGGCATTCCCTCACTTTGCCAAGCGGACCTTCCCGGATGCGTCGTGTCAAATCGGATTGCCGGGACTGTGTGTTGTTATGCGGTGCGTTGGGCTGTGTGTTTTCGCGCACATGCGCGCATTTCCCCGGTCTGTGTGTCATTGGCCTGGCCTCCGTGTGTAGTGTTAGCGCTTTTGTTTTCTTGTGTTCAGCAGGCTCAGCCAGCACTGTTGAGTTAATGCTGAAATTACATGCTGAGTAATGGGTGATGGGCAAAATTACAGGCTGAACAATGAATAGAGGCGAACAGCTCTTATTAGTCTCCACAGAAAGCCATTGATTTATGAAGCGCCCAATGCTCTCTCGTCTGAGTTACTTGGCTGAAAATGATATCTACATTGAGAAGTGATGTTCTCTATTACGTCGATCCTTCACCTCTTTGCCCATCACTTCCTCAACCAGCATCACTGCTGGTCCAGCGGTTGAAATGATTCTTTAGAATCAGCGAGAGCTGTAAGGAAGCCTTAAATGACAGATTACGCCTGTCATACATAAAGAGCCGTAGTCTTACCAAAGTCTGGCTTATGATTCATTTACTCTGTGCCACTGATTCACAGACCAATATGAGTCGCTGCTCCAGTTTGCGATTCAAGCGGTGTGTGGGATTGATTGCTCTGTGTGATCTCCAGCAGTATTTCAGCAGAACAGTCGGGTGGTACAGTAGGTGCAGCTCTGGTGGGACAGCAACTCACGCTAGATCAATTTGTAGACAGGCCTTTCACAGATTATTAAAGCTTGGTTAGATTAACTCACCCCGCTATGTCGTTTGCACTCAATATTCCCAAGCACATAAAATGAAGAGGGTCCTCGCTCTGAACGATTCAGCAGGAGATCGGCGCTACAATGATCCAGTGCTGAATCATGTCATGACAACTGTTTTAGCTCAATGAGAGTTTAACTTTGTGAAACTTGTGAGAATGTTTTATAGTGAGTTGCTGTGTATTGCGGACATTAGTTTACAGTATGTATTTAACAACACATTGTCTAACAAACTGGTTCCATTTTCCATTTTTTCCAGCTCTCAATGAGCCGACCATCGACTATGGGTTTCAGAGGCTGCAGAAGGTCATCCCCAGGCACCCAGGTGACCCTGAGAGGTTACCAAAGGTCAGTGTTTGGTCTCATTTTCACAGAAACAAAGAAAATAAACAAGCACACCTGCATAGACAGCTGTGTTAACACAACAAGAGCACCACAAAACAAAACATCTTGAAATCCAAACCTTTAAACATACAGAAATATGACACTCCGGTGTGTCCCTCTAGCAAGGGGGAAATGTATTTGTTTAATAAGAAGAGAAAGAAGGATGTAGGCGTGCGGTAAACTTCCTGTGTGGTAAAATAGCTTAATCAGATGCCATCTTTCCTCTACAGTGGTCTGTGGATAGGCTATCTACTTTTCATCTGGCCGTCACTGCCCCACTCATGTTTTCCTTTCATTCTCCGTAGCTCAATTTGATTTAATCTGTTGTTTACATGACTCTACGCCCGTAAACCCTCCAAACGTTGTGTCTAATAAGCCCAGTGCAAAATTAGGTTTTGCTTTAGGTCTCACTGTTTTCCTTAGAAGTCAGTAGAGCAGTTGAAAGGCCCTTGCTTGTGACACATCAGGTAGCCTGCCATTCTGGCAGATTTCCACATGAAAAGGAGGCCACATATTTCAGCCCTTCTTTGATTCCTTAGTATTCCCGTTTCCTCTGATCTATTACCGGGCTCGTCAGATTGCGACCCTGATAATTCACATTTGCTATAACCGCCTTTCCAGATGCATCAATTGCAATATTATGACTGATTAGTTTGCACAGACTCCCTTGGCATGCAGTAAAGTGGTGACCACCTCAGAGTTTTAATAATACCGTAAAGCCTTTTAAGACCGTATCTATTAAAGCCCAGCATGCAACAGGGCAATATCATTAACGTCCAACAGAATATTTAATAAAAACCGGCTGTGTGGTATAGTATGGTCACTGGTCCAAGTCAATGTGAAGATATACGACAAGGCAGCCAGCAGTCTCCAGTGCACCAGCTTTATGAAGTGTTTTAATTAGACGTCTGCCCTAATGGAGAGTCAAAACAACACCTGGACCTGAAATGTAACTCTAATTTAAACAATTTGTAAGAGCAAAGGAAAGGTTTACTTAGCTTTTATTGCTGTGAGTTTCTCTGCCCTTGGTCTCTCGGCCACACTCACACTCAACGAATCGGTACATCTGTTAAATCGACAGTTTGAACCTAAGAGTAAGTATTGTGATGCATACTTTTATTGCACCATTCAGTTTTTCCTTGCTGAATAAAATGCCTTTTGGGAATAAAACAATATTTTACTGTGAATCTGAAATGAGCTCCCTCCATGTACTTACTTAATATAGCCAGTCTCCCCCGGCCCTCACAACATGGCTCAATCTCACACTGAGATGAAACCCTGCACTTCCAATAAACAATATAAATATTTGATTTGGTCTCTAATGGACCCAAATACGGGGTTCAGGGGGCCATGTAAATGATCCTACAGAGAGATTCATCATGGTTAAGCTTGCCATCTGAGGGTCGCCTCCCGGGGTCAAACGCACACTCCCAATATAAGAGTTTCAGTCTGGCTGGCGTGTACATTTGGAAGGAGAAGAGAGACAGTGTTAAAAGAACAGCCATTACTGGCTGCAGGTGAGGCGAGAGACTCAATAAAAATGAGATAAAGCTGGAGGAGGTGAAGTGTGCATTAGCAGAAAGGCAAATCGACACCGGGCCCCCTCCCTCAATGACTTCACCCTCCAGTTGATAATATTACGGTGCTATTGATTTCCACCAGCCTTTTCCCCAGGACCAGTAAGACACGTGGTAATTGTGGGGAGACAGAAAGCCAATATGAGAGTGCTCAAGGATTGCAAGAGATGCACGCTAATATTGTTGCTGCACTGAGAAAAGAAAAGGGGGGAAGCACGGTCTGATTGAAGTTTACCTTGTATTTTAAGACATCACAGATGACAGACTGACCTATGGGAGGAGCGGCTATAACATCTAATGTAAGTTAGTCCAGAGTGAATATGAAAGTAATAAGTGTGAGCAGTCAAGTGGTGCAAAAGGAGATTGGTTTGCGGGCATGGCGTTAAGTGAACAGAGACTTCGGAATTCACCCTCCTTTTTAAGATCTTGTTAAAAAACAATTTTCAATTCATCATATAAAAAGAGAATCTATAACACCATTCTGTAGCCTGTGGCAGTAATGGACAAATAGGCTGGATATCACATTATACCACGCTCAATTTCTCCTTTCTTCTGTAACAAATTAGATTCATTACAAAATTAAAAGCAGAAACCCAATATTGTTTTATTATTAAGCTAAATGCATTAACTTCTCTTTTTCCTCACAAAATGAACACATACCAATTCTTTGTGTTATCCTCAAGGAGAAAAAAAGTCTTACAAATCTGCCCAATGTCAAGCAATTACATATTTAAATTATATATTTGAATTTTGCACTTTTGAAGTACCTAGATCTAATGGCGCTATCCTTTTGAATGTATTCATCACCTCAGGCTAGCACAGTAATTGGCTTACAGTTTTATTATGGCATTACCAATCCAAGCTACATAACCTGGGCCCCCTTTTATGTATTGTGATAACATAAATACACAATACTAGCTAATTTAGCATGTGGAGAATCACATTAAGAGATCTGAGGCTACCTAGTAAACCATGCAATACCTAAACATTTGTCATGTCTTTGCCTCTTGTTACCGGTAACAAGAGAGCTAAACTGAGGGTTTTAATACTGTCAAGGTCTTAGATGACCTGTGAAGAATCACTTTCAACCACAGTAGTTGTGGAACATATGTAAAACAAGGACTACCAGAATATGTGTCATGCCTTTGTCACAAAACAACCAAGATCATCTATGGGCTTTAATTGTTTTCAATTTAACATGGTGTTCTGATATGTCTGTCTCCATGACAAGAAAGCCAATTACATTTTATGCTGAAGCAGTATCCAAATTTACATGGAAATGCCCCCAGAACACCACTCGGTGCTAATCGTATTCACAGCGTGAGCCGATACGCGTGAAAGTGTCTCGTCGGAAAACAAAACAAACTCCTTGGTTGATTGGGTACCACACTTCCCATCATCCTTGGATATGACTAGGCCACCACTTAAGCATAGCCCTGCAAGTGAGCTTGGTTAGTTAAGACGCCACGGGGTAAACGACAGATTAAGGATGAGAGGCAATATCGTTTTCTCTCTCTCTTTTTTCAAGCTGTCCTTATGTTACTGCTGCAGAGTACCATATGGACAAGAAGGAAGAGGAGGTTTTCAGAGAATGAAACATGGCTTGCGAACGTGACAGTCTTAATTGCTTTAATTGTTGTTTGAAATTGAGAGGCATGTAGAAGATCTTGAAATATGATAGAATAGATTATTGGTAATTATTAACTGCAGGAAAAAGAAAGAAAAAACACTTTGTCTCACTCAGTGAGCGAGAGAGGAATCTGTTCTGCCTGATGAGAACACAGGAAGACAGCTGGTCCTCTCATTTGGTGTACCTGCCTCACGAAAACCATAATTCTTTATTTGTATGCAAACTAGATGCATGCAACGTCGGGCATACACACCAATTTCAGAGCTAAATGCCCATTTTAAAGAGACCCACCCGTCCGGTGACTTGGGTTAAGCTCTAACGTTTCTACCAGAGCATGGCAAATGCTAGTGGGGGCATCTGCGGGGATTCATCTTGATAAATCAAGGACTTCAGGAAGATACGGCTCTTCAGGATAAAATAATGCCCGTATATGCTCCATACACACTGCATATGTGCTGCCTTGGAAACACAGGCCAAGTCTGGGAGGCGATGTCTGTGTTTACGTCCGTTTACGGCAGCTGCCGTCTTAAACCCAGATTAATGGCTATTGCCAAGTGATGGAACACTTCACACAAATTACTGAGGCCCGCGAAGGAAAACATGCAATGTGGGAAGAAAACAAGCGCCATCTGAGTTGTTTCTGGTGACAGATTTGCATCGCTTTTAACCAGGGTTCTAAGGGAAAGTCAACAAACTGCAGCAATACAGCAGGTGACAGTAAACAAGCATTCAGATAAAACACTACTGCAATATCTAAAGCTTTTCTTTGCGAGAGTAAATGCTCCTAAATGGAGGAGATGGTTTTCTTAACATATTGCTTGGAGCATCACACTAAACAAAGCAGTGTGGTGCTCCATGAAGGATTTCATTAAGTGCTCAATTCAAAGAACAGATAAAAACACACTAACAAGCCAACCTATTCTGAAGCAGAGCGGGGAATAGGATCCACGGCCAACTCTTTCACTGTGTTCAGAGCCTAAGCAACATGGCTAATCCTTATTCTGAAGCAGGGGCAAGCATGCAGACATGGATAAGACTAGATCCCATGCATCCATGTCCCCAAGGCACAAGCACCCGACTCTCGCTGGATGGGAAGTCAATTGTAAAGTCCTTTACAACAGCCAGTCAAAGAGGTTAATTGAAAAATTCCGTAATGTCATTACGGCAGAACTAGATTAACCCAAGCTAATTCACTTTATTGTTCTGAGGAAAAGAGACTCTCGTGTCGAACTCCTGTGCAAACAGAAACCCCGAATCAGTGGGTGAGATGTAGTTTCCTGAGGTCTATGCCAGTTTTATTAAGAGATTTGACAGTGTATACTGTTCCCAATAGTTCTGAAGGCAACACGTTGGTAGCATAAAGCATCATCTTAAAGAAATTTTGCCGTTATTTATCAACCCAAAAAGTACATGATTGTCATGGGGTTTGTTGAGCAGTGTTGAATGAAGTTTCTGTCTTTCCCCTGTTGTCCCATCAGGAGGTATTGTTGAAGAGGGCAGCCGACCTTGTTGAAGCATTGTATGGAATGCCCCATAATAACCAGGTATGCAGACTTCATACAGGAAATAAGAAACAAAGCCATCATACTATAACTGTTGTCTGGAAGGACAAATAAGTCAAGTAACCCCTTTGTGCTTTCTCCATAACGTTTTGAAGGAGATCATTCTGAAGAGAGCAGCCGACATAGCTGAGGCCCTGTACAACGTTCCCCGCAACCACAACCAGATCCCTTCCCTCGCCAACACAGCCTCCCACGGCATGATGGGAGTCAACTCTTTCAGTGGCCAGCTGGCTGTCAACGTGTCCGACTCGCAGGGAAACGACCAGGGTGGGTTGACGTCATGCATTGTGTTCACGGGTAATTCACATTCGGCTAAATCCCGAAACGACAGAATGAACTATCCCTCTAAACAGCCAATCCTCCTCTGCTTTGTTCTTGTCAGGCTATAGCCGGAACACCAGCAGTGTGTCTCCACGAGGCTACATCACCAGCAGCACCCCACAGCAGACCAGCTACAACACCGTCAGTAACAGTATGAATGGCTACGGGAACTCTGGCATGTCCAACCTGGGTGTGCCCGGCTCCCCTGGGTTCCTCAACGGATCCTCCACCAACTCTCCATACGGAAGTGAGTAGAGCACCAATCTCAGACTCGCTCAGGAGGGAGCAGTGGTTCAGATAGAAACGTGTTGTGCAGGGTGGCGGTTAGACTCGTCTGTCAGGTGGAGAATCTGAATGAACGAAGCACTGTTCTTTACATCTCTGTCAGCAATGTTCCGAGCGTTTCGCCTCACTGAGTTCTTACATTCCCCTCCCCCCAAAACACATCTTCTCTGCAGTTAAACAAAAGAGCGCCTTTGCCCCTGTGGTCCGACCCCAGGCCTCCCCACCCCCTTCCTGCACCAGCGCAAATGGCAATGGACTGCAAGGTGAGCCCCCCTCACCCCCTCATCCATTCCCTTCGGACTACTGGGCAGATACCGCAGCTCATGCCTCTGTCCGGTTTGGTGAGGGACTAATCATTACAAATATGCATTTTAACAGGCTACAATTTCTTATTTAAACCTTTACCTTTGAGTTTCCATTGAAATACACAAACATGACATGAGGCACCACACACACACACACACACACGCATACGCGCAAGCAGGCAAACACACAACACCACACAACCCATCCAGTATAGCGAATTCGATTTTGAGGTAGAAGGAAAACACCTTCCCTGAATTGCGTTAGTAATTATGTTTATTTGATTTCGTGTGTGTGTGTCAGGACCAACATGATTGCTTTGAGAACAAGCTTAGCTGTAGCGTGTGCCCCAAGATTAATAACATTGAGCCTAATGAAGTGGGAAATTAAAGTTCATCTTGCTACATGAACAGACTTATTAATACATGTTGTGCAGAAATTAATGAGCAATGTCTTGGCATCATCTGTGCTGGCAAACTTAAAAGCATTCCAACCATGACACTGCAAACACTGAGTACAGTGTAATAATTCTTCATCCTGGCATTTTTACTTGCCACCTAATTGTTCAGATTGTCTGAAATACTAAGTATATCAACTCCCTCTATAAGGCAGTGTTGCTAATGACATCCAAGCAGATGGTCTGTGTAAAACAATGAAAGCTACCTTTCATCTTTAAGTTTGTAGGTAATTATTTTGAACTCATAGTGTAGTGTTAGTATTAGTGTAGTGAATGTGAATAAAATCTGAGGGGAGAGTCCAGCCCTTGAGTGACAAGAAAGAGGGTTGTAGCAGAGCATTGTGGGTAGCGGCCGTGTTGTTGTTCCATGGTCGGCAGGGCAGTCTCTCCTGGGAGTCTGGTTCACTGTTTGCTATTACCCCAAGACTAGGAGGAATATCACACATAGCCACGCTGGCCTGCTGGGGCCTGAAATGTCAGCGCTAGAGTGAGGCTTTTGAAACTGTCCTGTTAGAGAGGCTTGCACTCATACATGCACAGACACACCCCACGAGCCGCACACATGCAAGTCACACAGGCGCACTCATGCACTTGCATCAACATGACTTTTTTTTTTAATGAATAGTAACTAGCTAAATATTTTGCTTATCTAATTTAATCCAACGGATAAGAGGAATGTGCTAAATGCAACTTATGTCTGTTTCCTTCCAGCTATGTCCGGCCTGGTTGTACCTCCAATGTAAATGCACTTTTATCGTCTCGAGCACCAGTATACTCACCACGTCACAGGACACCACTTTATCACACAGCAAAGACACTGGTGTGTTAATGAAGATAAAAACAAGATTTTTTTTTGAAAGACTATAGAGCATTTCATTAAGAAATCAAACATTTTAGCCTTTTCACTTATATTTTTCCATTTGATCACACTCAAAGAAGAAAAAGGATGGAATGTTTATTTTGGACTTTTTGGGTTCAAATATTACTTTGGCTCCGTCCAGTGAACCATATACTGGAAGGAACTCTGTGAACTCACTTTTTGTTCACATTTGGTTTTAATGTAAACACTGATGAACATTTACCTATGGATTTGTTTGCCTCAGAAATTTTGTTTCAACTCTCAACTTTTAATAGATTCACAATAGTGCGTCTTTATAATGTGACTTTTTGTATTTTTATGTGTAAGAAAATACAGTGTGGGGCCAAGAAGGTTTACGATTTTCAACTGGAAAATATATGAGATACCTATATAATGTAGAAATCATTCATAGAAGCAAATGCGAGTAAATTGATGGGGCTGGGTGGGTGGGCAAGATTGTATCATGTTTCATTCATACATCTTAAATTAAATTTGTAATTTATTGTAGCTAGAAATTCATCTTCGAAAGTGAAAATTATCTTGGATTCAAGAACACTGGCGTACATAGAACGTCTGGCTTATTTCATGTCTAGCTCTTCCTTTTAAGCAAGTGTGTTTTGCCATGTTTTTTTGCTAGCACTGTATATTAATGCATTCCTTGGATACTGTGAAGTCTTTCTTGTTGACGAGGGCCATCCTCTTCCAGCTCCAAATCCCCTTATGTGTTTTCTATGTGGTTATAAACTTGTAGACTATTGTGATATTGCCAAAATTGCTAAATATTAATTTGTCCTTTTTCATGTTCTTTTAGGTCAACAACATGAATTAAACTTCTGAAAATAGAATGTAGTTCATTGTCATACTTCCGTTCCAATACACACTTGCGCTCAATTGAGGGACATTTTGTAAAAAATCAACTATAAATATTGTATTTATCTCTGAAATTTTGTATATTGCTTTTCATTATGTATGTATTAATTGTCATGCCCTTAGTGATGCAGCACAGAGAATTTCAGCTAAGAAATGTTGCGTTCATGTTTTATTTTCTATTTGATAAAATGCAATGTCCATGTATTTCACACGTATCTTCAAAGTTTTGTTACTCTGTCAAGACTCTCTGTCCATTTTTTAAAAGGGAAGTCAAACTTCACTGTTTATTTTTATATTGATTTTAAATTATCTATACAGACCATTTTTGGAGAAAAAAAACTTTGTTGGTTGTATTGTAAAATAGTTTGTGACCCATATGATAGTTGTTAAGATATGATAGAAACATTGTGCATGAGGGACAACCTTGGAGCAACAAACTCCATTTGTGGTTGTGTTTTCTTTCTGTTTTGTAGAATGTATACGAGTCGTTTTTACTGCCCACCGGGGACTCTGCCGCATAACTCACATGTGTTTACAGGGAACACAGTGAACATGTCAAAATCTGGAATGGAAACAGAAAAGAATAAATGAAGTTTTATTAAAATTTTTAGTAAAAGAACATTGCTGATGCCTGTCTTTTAGTCAACGCTGCATGAATGACAACAACAACATACACAGGACACTTTGCTATGTTTGAGCAAGAGCCGGAAATGCCCAACTTCCAGCCTTTCACATTCAGAATCACATTGTGACAATAAAACACGTTTTTCTATTTAAACCAATATCTAATCTTTTCTAAAATGTTACAAATAATGTCTGTGCAGTTCTGTTTCATTGGTCCAGCAATCTGACATTGAGGTATGTACATTCATTATTGATCTTTCTATCTGCATCTCTCATTACAGCCATGCTTTAAAATGGCCTTTTAAATGCATTGTAGCCTTTCATAAATGGTGTGAGCTTTTTATTCAAAGCACCCTAAAGAGACCCCATTCAAATCCCTCATTTCATTGCATTAGGCAGCCTACTTAATAAAGAATCAATACATTGAAAGAGCAAGGTTATCCTTTGTCTATAAAGGGTTGGTATCATTTTGAATCTCATAGTTTGAGTGCTGAAAGGGGGCCCTGTGAAATCTATACTCATCAAGTGGGTCAAACGGAGAGATAGACAAGCCACAGGGAAGAATAGTGTCTCTCCTTTAAAACAACTAAACATCTTATCTGGCTTTCTGAGTGGGCCTGGAGAACAGGTCACAAAATGTCAATTTCTCATCAAGGCAATAGTGTCCATGACCATCCCTGACTACAATGCACAATTAAGGCTATAACTCAGTCAGACTGAATGTGAAGGTAATGTTTACGCAGTGCATTTATTTACAATATATTCATCCCATGCCCACCCAACCGAATGGAGAAAAGTGGAAGCATAAGTGTGATCAGGGTCATCCTGGTAGCAGTGGTTTCTTGCAGTACCCAAAACCAGTCTGTAGTCAGAGTCTCAGCAGTGTGCCAGCGACGAGCATAGATCTCACGTGTTGCCCATACAATAATGTAAGTGATGGTGAGAGTGTGAGGTCAGATAACGAATACATTTCATACGTTGATCACTGTTGTGTTCACTGACACATTTAATAACTATTGATAATCGTCACAAACCTGCATCCAAATACATCTATTTCAGTTTTATATCTACAGCAGCTTTTTACGGGATTCCGAACCCTTTCTCCACATCTTGACATTCACATTCCTCCATCATGTCCAGTCTCTCAATCCCTGGTGCTAAGAAGTATCCCCATACATGATGCTCCCACCACTATTCTTTACCTTAGAAATTGTATTAGCCAGATGATGAGCAGAATCTTGTTTTTGCTAGATGTGACGGTTAGCATTCTGGCCTAATAGTTTAATTATGGTCTCATCAGAACAGGAAATCCTTTTCCTTATGCTCTCAGTCCTTTAAGTGCCGTTTGGCAAACTCCAGGCCACATGTGGCTCCCATCTAGCCGCTCTACCATAAAGACCCAGCTGATAGTGTTGCATGGTCCTTCTGGCAGGTTTTCCCATGTCTGCAGAGAAACTATGTTCTTGATCACTTCCCTGACCAAAGCCTGTCTTGCCTGAATTCTTTGTTTGGAGAAAACAACTAACTTTAATGAGGGTCTTGACAGTTCCAAATTACTTTCATATCACAATGACGAAGCACACCCTGCTCCTGGGAACGATCAATGATTTAGCAATATCTTTTATAACCGTTCCAATCTCTGAGGTCTAAGGCGAGTTCCTCGGACTTCATGGCACGTTATATAGACAAGTTTGTGACGTCCAATCCATACAATTTGCCACAGGTGCTTCAATCAGGTTGAAGATTCATATTAAGGAGGATGAAAGGAAACAGGATGCATCTCAGTTTGGAATGTCATGGCAAAGGTTCTGATTACATTTGAACCTTAAAAAAAATTAGTTATTTATTTTCAAACCATTTTGTCATTATTGGGTATTGTGTGGATATATAAAACAGCGTAAAAAGAAGCGTGGCATGGCAAAGGTGTTGTCAGAGGATGGGTAACCATAAATAAAGACACTGCATTAACATTGCTTTTGGGGGTTCTAAAGAATTCCATCCTAAGCATAAATGAAGAGTTAAACACTGTTTATGCCTATCAGTGAATAACGACTTAATATGCATGCCAGACCTTCAATAATAGAGTAACAAACACAGTAACTAAGCATTCTGGGGCATGACCAGTAATTCCAAGAATATACTCGTGCTAGGAAAAATCATACCAGACACTGTACCAATAGCCAGCCAATAGCCACAGCACTCAATCATGGTGAGAGCCTCTTTATGGAGAACTCTAATGGCAACCCTCCACCATGATCTTAATGTGTGCATTAAATATTTATAAATCCTGAGTCAATAACACCCTGTAACCATGGCCTTACAGACACATAGACCATGTGGCCATCGCGCTCTCTGACACAAGCTGGGGTCAAGAGGTCATGCAATCAAAGGAGGCCAAAGCTCAACACATCCATATGTTGCTACTCTTATCAAGACTTTTGTCAGTAGTGGCTATCTGTCAAAAGGGAGAAATATTGAAAGCAATATCGATCTTAACTAGGGGGGACCGAAGCTTCAAGCATCTGCTCGCATACTGTTCTATTCAGAAATACCCTATTTTCATTAAAAAAAGAGAAGGTAATGGGGAGGATTTCATTGACTGTTTTACTTGCTACTTACCTAGCCCAGGTTTTTCTATAGTTTCTCTCTCTTTTATTCCTCCCAGGTGTGGGTGTCTTAGATGCAGTACCTGGTCATACAGTATCGCTAAGATGTTCCTATGGTGTTCAGGTGAAAGATTGTGCTCCAATGATAGCAACACACAAAAGCTTGACTGGACAATGGGCCAGTCAATAGAGAGCTTCAGTTGACAGAGTCACAATGGCTGTGCATGCTGGGAATTGGGCTGGAGGATATAAAGGAATTAAACCTACATTGAGGCCATGGAGGACAGGCATTCAGAAAATAGGTTTTGTTTGGTATTTATCAATCCACAGCTTCCCCTGAGGAAAAACGTTTCAAACTGACCTTAAAAGTGAATATTACCTTATGCAAGCGCTGTGTAGAACTTATTCAGGTGCATACTGCATATGTTCACTGTAAGGGGTGCTGATATAATAGCTTAGTATCCCTGTGCATACATAAACAAGACATCTATCAATTTAAAGAGTGATTATTGGTCCTTGCTCTGCTTAACACTGACAGACTGATCATTGGTTTCTCTACAGTCCACATTTTACAAAACAAAATAACATTGGACCTACAAAAGATTAAGTGGGTAATAGCAGGAGAACCATATACTCCAATGCTACCAAATCCGCATTCAATACTGTCATATTTCCTAATTCAAGGCATTTTTGAGCTACAGCTACAGAACTGCACTGTATGTCTCTTCCCCAAAGCACACTCCACCAATAGCAGTGGCAGTACAGAAACTCCTGGTCAAAAAGTGACACGACAGAGATAAAATAATATCACTTCAACAAAATGTTTATTTCACACTCTGACACAGAAGCTTTTACAGTGCTTTGTGCAGTAGTTCAGGATATGATATAATCTATTAATAATGGATTGGCAATGGATTACATAAAAAAGATAGCAGAAATAACATCCAATATTCATGCCGCCTGAGCTTGACTATGTCCAATCCGTTTGTCCCATAAAACCTTCTCCCCATTTCCATATCCGTATCCGCTGAGGGTCGTGACAGGTCTGCCACACAAAGACTCACAGAACAGCTTAACTCAGGAAAAGGGCTGTAAAAATCCTGTGGATTTCAGTACCCTTATGAAAAAGCCTAAAAACCTGCTACGGTATTTCCCTCTAACTGTGCCACTTGAGAAATTGACATGCGTCTGAAACATGGCATGAATCTCACAGTTACTGCAGTTCCCTTGGCGGGGAATGTTGATACAACATCTGCATGCTATAGAAAGTAATAGAAGTAGCGGAGACGGCAGCTGCAAAGCAACAGGAAGCGGGCCATTTTCAGTCAGCACCGCTGTGCGAACCACTAACTGTCTGCCAGCCATGGTCTTACAATCGACACTGAGTAGGGGATACTGTGACAAAATGGCAGGGCCTGAGAGCTGTGCATCCTAGGGGGTGACAGCGCCAGCTTTATTGTCACCGAGGCTCATTATCCGTGTGTTTTAAGAAACCCAACACATTACATGTGAATGTAACTGGAATCTGTTACATTACCAGAAAAAAAACGAAAAACATTGTAAGCAGATTAAAACATCTCTAAACAACTGTCAGAGCTATCAGAAAGTTCCCAAAACTTTAAAATACCATTAATCTAAATGCTTGAACTCCCCAACAGGGTTGAGGAGAAATCCATTTTAATTCCAGTTTAAAGTGCATCAAATCACAATTCAAATAAAATAAAAATCCTGCAATAATTCCATACCCTGCAGCAAAATAATCTGTGCCTGGCCAATTGTCAGACATGACAGAAATGTGTTGTTAAGCTTTAAAAGCGTTCTCAGGACATGTATCTATTTTCATCTAGTAACTGTAAAATAACCATGTAAAAGTGTCTCTAATTGGTCTGAAGTTCAAAAGAAGTGCTCAGTTTGTTGTCCAAGCACCACACAGTGAATGGGACGAATACATTTAAATGATCACAGACACTGATTTGATTCTACGCGACCGTCAGTCCATCCTCACCACCTCGATCAATGTCTGACTTGAGGTTTGCCAGGGTCCAAGGGCAAACTGCGATGGATTGTACCGTCCGCTAAGAGGGTCATCGACCACCACCTGCCTGGGTATTGAGGTCCTGCACAACTCCAGGGAAAGGAAGTGTAGAGGAAAGAGCTTTGCCGACCCCTTGCACCTCACTTCAAAAGACATCCCTCTGTTTCATGTCAGGTCGTGACCAAAACGTCCTTCCACCTGAACAGCCTCTTCCCCTGTGTTGTGTGGCTCTTATCACCGAGTGGATTGGTCCAGGATCATCTTGTCATTGTTGGACCAGGCACACTGCATCGTCACCTTAAACACAGAGAAATAAGGTGCCATCTTAAGCCTAAAAGGGTTCTTCATTTGTTCACATAGAACCCTTTGAAGATCACATTTTGCTTCCAGTTACCATTTACACTGAGAACTCTAAATGGAAACCAAAACAGTTCTACTTGGAACCAAAAACATATTCCCTGGTCTTATTAATACTTCCTATGTTGCTACATCACTAAGTGTACCTCAGGGTTGATAGAGTAGCCTGTATTTTTATCTTACAGCACAACACATGGGTGTGTAAATACTGTGTATCTGGACTGGATTTTGCAATCATTGTGGCAGTACAGTCATTTCCGTACATGCAAATGTATCTGCAGAACAAAGGGTAGATGGATAATTATTTGAATCAACTATATAGCACTAGGGCAAAAACTAACATTAGAAAGATTTTTTTCACGTGATGTCTCACTAAAGCCAGTGAAGGACCTTTCCCTGAAAAGTCCCCAACACAACGTGCCAAACCTCTGTGACGATCATTGCTTTTGTAGTGTCGAGGCCTGCCAACACCACTGTTCAATAAATTAACTTGGCCCCTCGTCAACAAATAACTTAACATGCAGATCCGAGTACGTGTCAAAATCCAGTTCAAATGCACAGGCTTTTTGTAGTGATTGCAGGTGGACTCACCAATAAATCATAACAAATGAATTGTGCATGCATATTTATGGATTTCTTTTTTCATTCTTCCCCCTTTCTAATTTTGTTACATTTGCACTTATGGCCTAATCTCATCACAGCAACACCCAGCACCTTGAACACAGAGCTGCTAAAAGGACAGGTCAAAGCAGGCCTAATCGGACACCAAACCTGGCCCCATCATAGGTGTGCCGTGGTCAGAACTCCTGGTGCAGCTAAACGGAGAGGCACATGCTTTAATGTCCTAAACTGGGACCAGTTAATAAAATGTAATATATGTTGTTAACTTTTATAACATGAATTAATAACAGCCTGTCTGTCAACGGTTATGTGTAAGAGGATGCTCCAGCTCCACCAATGGGAAAATATACTATTTTTTGTACTGTTACAAAATTAAGTACAGAAAGAGGATACAATTACTAGTGGGCTATTGAGAAAGCCTTCTCAGACGCTGTTTTACATAACAGCACTCAACTTTAGAAACTCTACTAATAGAATTACAACAAGATATTAGATACACATCAATATCAAAATGACATGATTAGTCTTACAGAACTTAGCATAGGCAGTGTTTTGCACAAGGTTGGAAACACATTTGGCACCAAGTATCTTATTTCCCTTGTCCGTGATCCAGTGCACTCCTGTCCCACATCATATAGATCTCAGTCTATGGGATGCAGAGGTGCTGACGGAGCCCAGATGCTCCCAGTCAGTCTAGTGGACTATAGGAAGACTGGAGCCAGAGGGTCCAAGAGCCTCTGAAGTGCCGCCCAATTGTTATCAAGACCTGCAGGCTAGACCTGCACTTTCACCAGCCTGAGACACATTAGCTCCCACTTTCTGACAACTAGGCTATAATTGAGGTAAAAACGTGAAGGAATACACGCACACTAAGAGCATGTCTCTAAATGCAGGGCATACACTAGCAGGCCATCAATATGCACACACCCCATCACGAGGCTGGCTTGCATGCTACCTACTGGAAAGAAACAGTGTGACGTTGCAGATGACACACGGCGCTCATGGCCAAACTTGTCTGCATGGCCTTGTCCTGGTCTGGCTGCATCCTGTTTGGCCCCCAGGGCATGGCAACTACGTCAATTATGACATTTCGGCCAACAGGACAGAGAAAGGCTCCCATCTAAGTGTCTGGTTCCTACCAATGTTTCTCGGTTTACGTACCAGTTTTCCCTTCCAACTATAACGGAATTTTAAAAATGCCAACGCGAAATATATGAAAATGCCGCATTTTCAGGAATACCAGTATTTGTGGTTCTGGGTCTTGGCAGTGTGTTTTGTTATGCGAGTACTGGAGCCGGGAGCTGTGATCTTTAACTGCAGCTGTGCTCTAACTGCATGGTGCCTTGCTGTCATGGCTTTACAGAATGGTCCAGATGGAAGGGGCGGGTATGATACAGGACAGCAGAGCCCTAACACACATATGTAAGTGGGACAATCCTTATCTTCATGTTCGACACTCTGGAATCCAAAAGGGCACTTTAAGCAGTAGGCTGTGTGTAAACACTGTGGTATATTGTAATAGAACGGGTGCTGCTGGATTGAAGCACTGTACTGTATGTCAGGTATGAAGAGAATATGCATAGCTGCAACGTCAGTTGTGAGTTGTGACGGAACTGGAATTTGATGGAGTTGTATAGGGAGTGGCCACGGTTTAAGTGGAGGGACCAACTGGACTGTGTAAGGTGGGAGCACAGCATATCCGTATTTAATGTGGGGGCAGACAATTACTCTGATATGAAGGGGGTGGCAGGATATGAGATGGAAAACAGGGAGTTACATTAGAGACAAGATATAAGATGGAAATGGTGGGAAATATTGTTGTAGGAGCCAAAACACACCCTATCAGCAATTATTAATTCAGCTCGACCTGGTCACAGCCTTGTAATAACATTGTGAGCGCCCCCTTTCCCTAGTCCTTCAGAAGCTCCTTTGAGCGCGAGGGTGTGCATGTGCTTGTGAGAGGGGGTTAATAAATGTTGAATCAAACGCAGCACACGACACTCACACTCCTTAAGGGTTGACCATTAGCGCTGTGTGGGTGTACGGGGAGTGCATCAGTGTCTGGGTGATTTATGAAGTCAAACTCAATAGATGCTATTGTAATGATCTTCGGGGGCAATGGTGTGGGGGGCAGGGGGATGTTTGTCTATTTTGGGAAAGAAACCCTCCCAAAAAAAAGAGCCGGATTAAGGCAACAGCGGTAAGGGGGAACTCTTCATCCATTTTAGCCCCATGTAACGAATCCGAATGGCCACCGCGCTCAACGGAGGTTTTACAGAGAATAACCGAGCGGATGATAACACGCTAGCCCGAACATATTTAAGTCTCACTGCCTATTTTAAATACCTTCAATCCCCTAACCCGAGAGAAGCAGAGTACTAATGTAAACATACAGTAATCCAAGTTACCACAGTGCACACTTCATAGTGCATATCTGACAAGTCTTCTTTTTGCTTTGTGGTGTAGCCGATTACACCGATTCAACATAGGCACCAGCAAATAGATGCTTACAGTGCACTTCAGATTGTCCTTTACACAGGACCCCTTGTGGCTCTGTCACAGAAGCCTGGGTTAAGAGCTGACTGTAGCCTGTAGTCACCACAGGTATCATTATCCCAGTGTGAAACGACACGCTGAAACTCATTCTTCATCTGCCTGTCTCCAGCACGCTCCCTTCCTGGGCTGGAATTGTGCTCCGATGGCAGTGCTCCGAGTCCAACAGTACATTCGACGATGCATCGAAATGTACAACCGTTTAATAGAAATGCGATAAGTAGGAGTCAATAAGATTGCATGATGATCGTGTTCACAATTTCAGAGTTTTATTCAAATCTTACAGTATTCAGACCACATCTCTAATATTACAGAATATTCACGTTTTGTTCTGTTTTAAATTCAAATGAGAAAAAACAATCACTGAAACTCTATTATAAAGTGACATTGCACAGTATTTTCTTAATTTGACCCAACTGACATGCTTTTTGTCTCAGTTGCAATAAAGGCCCACCATGAATAACAAATATGTTATACTTGAAGGTCTGTGTTTTTTTTGTTTACATATAGCAAAATGTAATTATCACACAGATAACATGTAAGCATGAGTGATGCCACAAATAATGTATATCTAGGTGACTGTTTGTTAGATAAAATAAATCTGTGAATAAAACCAGGTAAATTGTATCCAGCATATCAAAATAAGCTGTTCTTGTAATAGCAAGAAAATAACCCAAACACTCAAACACATTAACTTGTGAATTTGTATATATATGATCAATTACATGAAACAGTCATTGGGCACTTTGCAGCTTTTCCCACATGTTTGGAAAGGATGCCGAGCATAAGAAAATCACAATAGAGCTGAAGGAGAGTACCGCATGGTAGGTTATAAAGTGAGTGTGAGAGTGTGTGTGTGTGAGAAAATGGCCCAATCCCATATAACCTTGTTGAGAGCAGAGGATTTGACTGGTATAAGTGACAAGGTGATACTTACAACCAGCCAGTCAGAGAGCAAGTTGTATCTACTACCAGCTTTCACTTATCAAATCCCCTAATATCTCAACCAGTAGGTAGGGGTCAAAAGAGGTTAAAACCCCCCAGTTAGTGGTTGTCTAGTCCCGTTCCCTTTTCTAATCACTATAAAGTGTAGCTTGTTTAAATAAGAATAATGACAATGCTTTTCTGGCAAAAAATACAATACTAATGGAATAAGGCATGACAACAGAGAACAAGAACTTTTAATGTAGCTTTTAATGTAATATCATTGTGATCTTACTAGCATGGACACATGAATAAGAGATCCCAGGTGTGATAATGTCCTGACAAGCATGAAAAAGATCAGTGCTGTTTTAGCTTAAATTCTTCTGTGTTTTTCTAATCTAAAACAATATATAGTTCCTCGTAATTTTTTTCCTGAAGTTCTTAGTAGCCAATTTTAGTGTACAAAACCTCTAAAACCACACTTGTATTACATGAAAAAAAGTGTATTATCTCAACATAATCCTTTTGAAAGTTAGTAACAATGATGGGAGACGCTTGTGATGACTAAATTGTTGCGAGTCAAACATAATGAAGAGTGGCTGGAATGGTTAAAGGCTTGACGGATGTAGCCATTGGTTAAATTTAACTGCTTCAACACTGCAGACTTGCTTTTGGATTGAATTCAGGCATAACAGCGACCTCTGCCCTTAGTGCAGTCGTAATGCAGTGTAACAATATTTTGCAGCAAATAGCTTACAGTGTTAAAATGAATGGAACTCATCCTGCTCAAATTTTGCAGTGCAACGGTAATAAATGCTGCCAAATATTGCAGTGTGCTGCAGTTCCTGTTCTTTAACTGCAGTTTCAAGATCTTCACTATCACTTTGGTTTACTGCAGTTTCACAGTTATCACTTCAGTTAGCCTAAGTTAAACCGCAATGTTTATTGCACTTAAAAGACAAAGACAATTGACATACTTATAGAGCGGGGAAGTTAATTGAAACTGTTAATATGATCAGGTTAACATGTTTCTTTTAGCATAGTAATTGCAGCAATTTTGTAGCAATTCTTTTAACAAAGACATTGAAGCATGACAAATGTCCCAAATATTCCTGTTAACCGCAGTTACTGCACTTTTATTGCAGTTGAAATGTTTTTTGTGTAAGGGCATTCTCCAGATCAATGTTTATTCCCCAGATATACATGCCGTCTCACATGTCAGTATAATTTGTTTTAATTTAGACTCCTACCACAATATTATTATCATTATTTATCCATCCACAAAATCCATGTCTGAAGCCATTGTTCCATTAAACTTAAAATTATTCTTGTAGGAAGGAAAATGACGCAAGAGACATAATTCTGGGTAAATACTATTTTGAAAAAAAAACATTCCAACAATACCTGGCAACCCAAACTTGAACCCATGGGAACATACTACATTTGTAACCCCAACTGTTCACTGGTATTTTCACAACACATTCTGACTAAATCACATTAATTACACAGTAGGACAGAGTAACAAAAGGGAGTAGTATTGGCATAAAGATAAGGTTGCTTTTCATGGATATGGGAACTGGGGTTTCAATGTGTTGTCTTGTGCCATGGCTGTATAGTTATATATTTAAACCCACCTACAGAATGTATATTGGAACATGTATACATCCATCCAAAATCTGAGGGCCCAATCAGGGGTAGATGCGGAGTCCAGCAGTTACCCTACCAACACCCCCACACTTTTAATCCTATTCCCGGAAATTAAATGAGTACACAGAATGGACAGTATTATAAGCAGAACAGAAAAACAAAACATGAAAGCTCTCCCTTCGGTTATACAGACACAGCTGACACACATTTCTTTGTGAAGCTGTCCCTTGTGTCCATGTCACACAGCTATGTATGGCTTTCCTCAGCAATGGTTCACTGTTAACAACACATCTTGTTTACTGTTGTATTTCACAGAAAAAGATAGAGTAACATAGGTTACAGAGATAAACAGATTTTCTAAGGACAAAAAATCATATACTATAAGTAAGATTATTTTCTAAGATTCTATCAAGATGATCTTAACTGTTTCAGGAAGCAATTATTTTGGTTGTCTGGACAACACATTAATCCTGGTTTGTAAAATGGAATACCACACTGGACACAGTTTTCCTCAGGTAATCAGAAATAAAGGCACACATAATTAATAAAATGGGAGATGCCTTTCATGGCAGTTCTGTTCATTGCATTTATATGCATTAAGTCCAATCCTTCAAGTTACATCCAGAAACTACTGCTTTTCAAAGATAGGGGAGTTGTCTTACCATACACCACTCCATTGTGCTTCAGTCTTCTCCTTTTGCCTTCTCGTGGTTGAGAAGCCATTGTTTCAGATGATCACCTTTGCCACCCATGTATGATCCACTCTGGCCACTGCTGGAGATGACGCGATGACAGGGGATGAGGAGAGGAACCTGAGGGTACACAGACAAACTGGCCTCTTTTGGCAGCATTCGTGGAACTTGGTAAACCAGCCTGTCCTTTTGTTTTTCACCGATAGTTATGAAAAGAATGCATCCATGTCATAACATTAAGTCAAGCAAAACGAGGACTCACAAAGTGTGTTCTCATGGTGACATTGACCCTGAATGCTGCACTTTGTTCTGGCATTGACGACGCAGAATCACCGAAGCATCGCCAACAGGAAAACATGAATCTATGAAATGCTCCCTTCATTTGATCACGTAAAAAAGCAAAGTCAAGTTCCTTGTTTGATCCACACTGAATATGAATGTTCAGTATTTGTTAAGACATTATGTTCTATATTATAAAGTGAAGCAGCAATCAAGAATGAATGGGCAAAAACACAAGCAGAATGAATATACAAGGCAGAGGGTGTCAACATTAAGATCTGATAATCCTGTGATCATTAAAAACAGGAAGTCAATGGTGCGTTTACAGTCGATGAAGTCAACTGCCAGGGGGTCTGGAGTTCTTTATAAAGGAAATGATTGATTGTGGATTGACAACAATAGTGGCACTATCATGGGCATTTAGGTCTATAAAGTTGTATTTCCAGGCATTAGCCTAGCCTGCACAGAGCTGCCCTAGCCTGTGGTGCCTGGGCATTGCTGTCATGAACGCCATTACCTATTAGCTGACAGCCCTGCAATGAAACGAGTTGTTTCAGCTGATTGGTTTGAATTATTTGATGTACCTTCAGCCTTTCTGTAAGTGTACAACAGCAGGAAATCCTATGTGGATCAAATCCATCATTAAAACCACTCCCATGTCAACAGCAGTATGACTTTCTGACCCCAGATAAACATTACTGACAAAGGGATGCGGCACCGCTATGTGGATCGATACTGGGTTCCCCGGGTTTGGAGAGCAGTCAGGGTTGGGTGCTCTCAAGGCCTTTGGATTAGCCTCTTCACTTGGGGATAGAACACTACGCTAAGTCTTATCAATACTCAAATCCTGGTAAAGAAGTGACACAGAAGCTAAAATCAATACTTTGACGAGATTTTCAGATGAAACGTAAGTGTATCAGCAGTAGTGACAAGTAATGGAAAGTGAGCGGATCTGGATCAGTATGAGCCAAAAGGCCACTAAAAGTATGCTTCCATATTACAGAGCAACAGTAACATTCTACATTATATTTTGTTTGACACATTAAAACAACTATTAGTTACCTTGTTAAAGCTGAATGTGTCCATGGTTCCCTTTAAAAAATGATATTACTGTTCAGTGACCCAAACACATGAATATATGATTGCATCTAAACTGACTTTTGATCAACAGTCCTCGTGAACAGAAATTATGTTTGCCATCCAGCTTCTCATTTTGTACTATCAGACTGAAATGTAGTAGGCTGATACAGTTGAATATAGCCTTGACAATTACGCAGACACTCAGATAATGGAAACAAATGTAGTGTATTTTAAAATACAGAACAAATCATAATTTTGTAAAAATATTTTTATAAAGTTTGGAATATGATGAGAGAAAAAGACACAATTCTGAACTTAGTAATTTACAGAATATATTTTCCTTTAAAAAGATTCTGTCATGTCCTGGCTATGTCCCAAGTCATCTCTGTGCTGGGCTGGGGCCATAGTCATGACAGGACAAAAGAAGGTGCCTCTAGGCACCTCTATTTAATTTTGCTCTCCCCAATTGGTGGCAGGTGTAGATCGTTGCCTCCAATTGGGGAACCCATTTATGTTGAATGTTTGGCCAGACCCGGTGTGGATCATTTTGGTTTTTGGTAATGTTGTTGCTAAGTCCGATATCACCGGTAGCGGCTATTGTTTTGTTTCTTTATTTTATTAAAACATGGATTATTGCCACCACCTCGTTTCTGTGCCTGTGTCCTATCCCCACTATCGTGACAGGTTCAATGAAACCAACTAAGACATCCATTGCCAAGTTACAAATAAAATAGGAAAAACATTGTGATGATTATACCTTTATCCCAGATATATTTAAGCTTTATTTGATATGAAAGTAGGGGAAGAAATTGAGTTTTTACGGAAAGTCAAGCAAACCCCAAACACATGCTGCAGTACATGTACACCAGTGGCTGTTGCTAAGAACACTGGATCACTCTAGGACACCCAAACTGGTTTCAAAATTGCCTTTGTATACCAGGTTGGGTGTCAACTGGGAATTTCAACCCATGAGTTGAAATTGGAATTGGCTACACTGAACAGGAAACAGAATTTGAATTGAAGGAAGTTCAATTGATTTCCAAACAATTCAACTGAGACATGAATCATGACTCTCATAATGTTGACAAGCATTTGCTAAACGCCAACCACCACAATCACAAAAAATAAGTATAATGTACCACTTTAATCATTAGTTTGATTTTAACTAAATTACAGGATTTTACTCAAATTTAGATTTTGATAGAGAAAGTATGGTACAGTTCGCACCATAGCCTATAAAATAGCATAATCCATTTTGAGGGAAGATTTTCTTCATGATTTGGCTGATCCCTACTGATGATCACATTGTACAGGACTCCAAGAGGATCATCACGAGGAATCAGCCACTGACAGCTGGTATCCCACTCTGTTGACAACATATAAATGGTGAATGAAACCCATGGTAGTATGGACTTCTGACCACTAGAGGCTTGCATCAGTGGTAGTGATTCTCAATCATTGCATGCATCAACAAATTATTTGGTTCCATATCATTGACTTTTGTAATCGACTGACAGGTAGATGAGTCAGTGTCATGTATGAATACATTTTGACAGTTAAGGACCAAACCACTCTTCATGGATGGGTATGGCAACTCACCAGAGATTTTCACCTGGTAATCTGTCAACTCTTTGATTTATACTTGTAAATGTATATTTTGTACTTAGTTTACTTTGTATTCCAGCAATTTCATTGAAATGATGACAAGTTTAAAGAGCAAACTGACGGCTTTAATTTGGAGATATTTTCATGATCATCAGATAAACCATTTAGAAATGCCAGCACATGTACAATTGCACAGTACAATCATGGTGATTGCAGTGTTTGGTTATTGCCTGTGGTTTAGCCTTGCGATCCCATTGTAGGTGGTGCAACTGGTTGGCACCATCCAGGTTTGGGGGTTAGTAACGGAAAATGGTCTTCACAATTACAACTCCCACCAAGACAGTCGATGTTGAGATGTCTTCTGAAGCACATCCAGAACTGTTCCGGTTCTTATCATGCTGCTCGCTCAACTAGTAAGTCTAACATAATACTTAGCAGAAGGAATGCATACTAATTTGACTTGAGCTCACAGTGAAGGTCGCAAAGGTACAAGGCTAGAGAGTGCCTGTCAAGGTGTTAGGGTTCAGTGCAGGACAGCAATGAGTGTTGTCAAAAATGGACGTGGAGATACATTCAGTCACTCAACTATTGTTAAGTACCTCGAGTTTAGATTTGACTTCATGTTGAATATTCTTCTAATGTCTTTTGATAATCTGAAGCAGAGTTTCCTCTAGGATTTTGCTTATCTGCCTCCCATTTATGTGTATAAGAAAATCCCACTCTCGCAAATGTTAATACTGATACCATGATGGAATCCCCAACACACATAATAAGGAGGCAAATAAGGAGGCTGTTACGCAGTAAAAATAAAAAACTACACATATAAACCAGACTTAATCTTAAAGTTTAAGATCAAGTCTGGTTTATATGTGTTTGTGTTCATTTTCAGCCCATAATATATGGCAAACCAGCTTTTTGATGTTTCCTAGCTAGCAATTCAAGTTAATTAGCTAGCTACAGTTACATTGCTAATACCTAGGCAAAATAGGGTTTCTCGACTACCTAGGGTTAACCTTGAAGGTGTCTCAAAGAGAATTTAACTAACCGGGTTCCTCCTCATGGCCCCTCCCACAGCTCTCACAGCCTTCGGGTTTCCTGCCATCTCAGCCAGATCCTTGTACGACACGGTCTCTCCCAACTTCACTTCCCGCAAAAGAGTCTGCAAAACCCGGCTGGTGAAAGCATCTACAACAGAAAAGAGAGTGGGAGAGATATAAACTGATGCCCAATCAATTAGTAAAATCCCTGACACGAACACACAATAATAATAATAATAATAATAATAATAGTAACAATAACAACAACAACATAGCCAATATATATGTATTTTTTAAGTTGGACAAACTATGATATTGAAAGACTAAAAGATTACTCTTTATTAGTTTCACTTTTTTTACATTAATACAATTAATTCTGAAGAAGGACAATCTAGGTTATATTAGATAAGGTCACAGCTAAAATTAAAAGTTTGCTCTTTCATTTAGAAGGATTAAGAGAGGCCAAATAGACCCCAAATCTGCTCTAATTTTTTGTAATAAAAATAATTTGAATGTTGCACACCATTTGTGGAAGTGGAATGACTTTGAGGTTAATAAGACCAATTTGTCATTTTTAATTGCTTTCTATTCAGAGTAGATTCATTATATCATGTTCTCTTAAATGGTAGAATTCACAAATCATTTGCCGTTTAAGAGGCCACATTAGCAGTGTATGATTTCATTAGTGCTTTAGCAGTAGCATTATCTTCAACTCTACTAAGAGACTGTGGATTTGAGACATCCTCTGCACAAGCATGTCTGAACTACTTCCATTACTTACACTAGAAAAGGGAATATATAAAAAATTGTATATTTTCACTCTGAACATTGACTCTCGCTGTGTACAAGTGAACTGTACCTTTGTAAAGTGAACTTGTGAACAGCTTGTTAGTCCTTTATTTTATGCATCCTACACAGTCATGAAAATTCAATTAGCAATATAGCATTCCCTCTCATTCTGGTCTAAGAGAGCACATGACAAGTGATCTATGTGAAATCACTCTAAATTGGCATTGTGTGAAAACATGTCACCCCCCTGTCTCTCTTCTACAGAGCGAACATCCTTTACTCCCCAGGCTCCAACCTCATAGTCACTCTCCGCTACACAAAGCCACATGAACAAGGCAATTTGCCTAAACTGGGGGGAATAAGTGTAAAACCTAAAGGGGATATCTTTGTTTGATGCGTACCCATGTGAGTTCTTTGTCTTCAACAAGGCCTGTAGGTACTGTTTAATAATTATTTTTCAGGTAATAATCATGCTGTCAACGAGTTGCTGGGTTCTTATGAAAGCAGACGTAATGTTAAGAGAAAAGACTATCCTCAACATTCTTTACATTATTCTTGCACAAAGTGTGGATTTATGAGCATGGTTTGTGTGAGGTGCATATTGTCGACTGTACAGTAAAAATGCTCCAGTCCTAAATACAGACACAAATACCTGTTTAGGCATTTTAATCAACAGACTGCAGCCAAAGCATACCCGCAAGAATTAGGGGTGCTGCCGACTCGCATCGTTTCTACCGCCAATGCGCCCCTGCCATCCGTCCATTCTACACCACTCCGCACATGACATCGTCAGCCCCCCTGATCAAAACATCTTCCCGCGGCTGAGTCGCCTTCCAACTGACTGTACCATCATGACAAACACTGTTACTGTATCACGTCTCCAACTGCAGATCCTTTGTCCAACAAGGAACAGGTTTAAACTACATCCACAGAAATAAACCTGGAGGTTGAACAACGCTGACCTCAACAGTGTTGGAGGAGTTTCATGAGGGTTACTTCAGGGGACCAGCAATGATTTGAGAGTGGTCCCCAAGCCCCATGCTTCATAAAGGGCTTAATATGGTGTGTCTGGGGTCAATACCCTGTTTAAATAGGGGCACGATGATGTCAATTGTTTAAATAAAAGTTTAGGAGCACCATTCACAGCTTAACATACTTCCCATGATGATGTCAAAGGTCATTTCCTACTATTAGCGGAGCAAACAAGCTTTGGAAAGGCCAGACAAATGTATGGGGAGAAATGGATTTCGATTTTTTATTTATAAAAAAATACAGTACACAAAAAGATTCATCCTGAAGTTTATTAGCTGGTCGTTATTCTGTCTAGGTTACTGCATTGAATGAACATGTATATGAGGACTCATTTGTAATGGGAATTTGGGTAAATCTTTTTCCATTTCCTACCCAACCCACTGCAGTTTTGAGCGCAATGTACAATAGTGGAAATACGGACCACTCATTATCCTTTGTGTCTAATGGCAGGAAGGAGAGACTTTGGCTCCCAGTCAAAGTGTCTCCTGAGTCTTGGGGGATCCATACTTTTGAAGGCTGACGGGGTGTTGATGATTCTGTGATTATTCGATTTTTTGAAAACGTTCATTTCCCTAATTCCTCCCCACATCACAGGGGCAAGTCCTGGTGTGTGTCTCATCTCGGCCGGTGCTGTGCACAGAGGGAGCTTCAGACTCCTGTAGGAGTGCAGTCATTTGGGCTTTGAAAAGTGCCCTTCCCCCCTCCCCACACAATCCCTGCGCCGATTACCCAGTCTAAGATCCTCGCGTCTGTTACATATGGATGTATAATTAATGAGAGAAGAATATGCATCATTCTAAGAACCTGTGGTGTCTGTGCTTCCAAAGAGACACAGACCCACTCTCTTGCTCTTTTCTACCTCGACCACGTTGTGTTTGATGTGGAGCATGATGACAGAGTGTAGGAAAAATGTACCACATCCTTTTTAACCTTTATTTTACACATAAGTATGATGGAAAACTCACTCGAATTTCCAAGGAAAATCTAAGAGCAATTAAGGTCACTGTCTTCCACTGGGATTTGATCCTGAAACATTTTGATCACTGGTCAGATGCTCTTTCAGCTCAGCTACACTCGCACCCATTGTTTCATGTCACCTAAACAAAGTAGCTAATTTAATTCTTTACATTATAAGCTTTTCAGTTTTGCAGAAGAAAAAAAGACCAAGTAAACATGAAATTTAAAAGAAGTAAGTGAACATAGGATTACAGTGACAGCAATTTTCTCTCACAAAAACAATCCAATCATATAGGAAATCTATTTTGATGGGGCTTGCAAATCACTGTGTATAAACTGCACCATTCATTTTAAAGCTTTGTGTTTATACAAACCCAAGTATTAACCACACATATAAACCACCCGGAAAATGTACCTTTTGCAGAACCCCTGCCCCAAACGGTCCCTGTCCAATCCTACCATAGCAACTGGTCATTACATGAACAATGTCTGTCAAGCTTTTGGCGTTAAGGGGCCAAATGGTGAAACGGTGTGCCTTGGCTATGGCACATGCTGCTAATCCAACAGCAGGCCACTGAAAAGGGAGGGGTCATTTACAGTGACTTCTCCTGGGTTCTGAAATGCTTTAGATGCATTTACGGAAATATTGAATAGACAACTATTTTATCTGACGCTGACAATATAGTTATTTGTGCTAACAGACTTGCTGCAACTATATTAGCTAGATACCTCTTAACTTTAACAGGTGACACACCTCTGATGTTGATAGAATGATAATAAGAGCTGTATAAACACAACTTACCAAGCAGTGCAAGAGCATGACTGATCCACAAGGCTGTGCTGGTCACATTTGAGTTCATGGGGTATCCTCATTGTTTGATTGACATCTGTATACTTGTTTCAGTTATTGTGTCCCTTCTTTGTTTATCTGAACATTGTGAACATGTCCTTCCACTGCATATTGCAATGCCTTGATCTGGCGGATATCACAGAGGTTTTACTCCAGAAAGTATCACTTACACTGACTGGCAATATGCTACTTTTCCCCTCTGTGCCTGGCTGTTTACAGTAGTCGCAGCTTACAGAGAGGGGCAGCTTTACGGACGTAGCAATAGTAACTAAGATAGGCGGGGCATTTTTTATTTGTTGAAGAATGACATTTTTGAAAACCCTGTAATCCCAATGTATGGATCATAGTTGCTACATGAGTTTCAGAGACCTCTATACTGTTAAACAATTATCTGTAAAAAAAAAAACCTTGCCAGTGGAAACAGTTTTCAAAATGTAAACGTGTGTATTAGCCGCACCCATGTATTAACCACTACGGATAAAAATGTTAGCAGAAATTGTGTATAAACTGCGGATTATAAACGGGAAATTACAATACTTATCATTTGCTAGTATGCTACTTTTAGGGAGTTGAGGAAACAGGAAAGCACTCCCTTGTCCTCAAATCACTGTCCACTAAAGCAATTTCCCCATTGTTCCATAGAATAACACCTGTTGTGTTAATACACAAAAAATGTATTCCATTAACATTTTCTAAATGTCTGACATTTTTAACAGTTCCCCAAAAAGTTGAGCGCACGTAATCTTCCTCTACTTCAAATCTGAAATCAGAACAAAATTCTACTAATGTAAAAATACAGCAGTTCTTGCTATAAAATCAAAATGCTCCCAAACATTTACTTCTATGCTGATTAAATTAAAATACTAATATTAAAACAATTAAAGCAAGTAAAAGCAAGCACCACAACTATGCTTTAAAGGTTGCAGTCTAGTTCTAATTACAGATGTATTTTGTTCTGAGCGCAATTGCAGTAAGAGAGTGTATTACCAACAATCCAGGCACACTGTAAACACACCTTTACCGTAATCATAGCCAGAGGACAGATTCTATAATCATCTTACCCACAGGAAGTAAAATACAAATACTTGTGCTTCTTAAAGGGGCATTATGTAGATTATATTGAATGTCTGGAGTAATAGAATTGATAGTGTGGAATGATAGCGTTTCTCAACATTTACTCACCAGAAATTGTTTTACATGCATATTAAAGCACATCCTAAAATGCTGAATTCCTACTGAAGCCAGACCCAACTGATTCTCTTGTCAAAAGGAAAATCTGCACCCTTCATTTCTCATGCAGGCTTAAAACGAACAATGGCAGATGGCGGCAAGCAAAATCCCTCAATCATTTCCTGGTTGCTAAAATTCTCCACATTTCACTGATCATGTGGGAAAACAAGCACACAAAAGCATAGAGAACCAGTACGCCATCAAAAAAACTATTTCATATTTTTGAAATACAGTTTTTATAGCATTTGCAAACTTATCGACCAAATGTCAATAAGTTTACTTCCACAAGCTAACTTCCATAAGTTGGGAGCAACTTAGGAGACCCTCCTTAACTCATCTCTCCTCTGTGATTTACAAACCAATGCTCCAGGAAACTACCATAACTGTGGAATGCATTCCCTCCGGTGGGCGGAAATCCTCAAACAAAGAGAAACACAACTGAAATACACCTCCGACGCTCCTTCAATTATTCAATGAACCAATGAAATTGGTGGTTTGTTTCTATCACAAAGTCTAGGTCGGCTCTGCTGTTATGTCCAAAGGCCTGCAGGATTGATATGTAGTGCTCTGCACAACAAAACCTGTATTATGTGTGCACTGGAAAACAGACCAAGCCACAGGCAGCATATAGAGAAGAAAAATATATGTTCAAAGCTTCTGTTTTAAAACTAAAGAACAAATAGTTCTTTCCTGTTTGGAAACAATACTGTACTTACCACACTAGCAGCAGTGAAGCCTATTTCAAGGCATTTCAAGAGCAATTCACTTTCTACAGTTGATTCAACAAGACCTAATTTCAAAGGTATCAAAAAAGAAATAATTGTATCTGTAGCAGTCACAAATGTATTGTTTAGAGAAAACTCAGTCACAAATGGTAGCTTCAAATGTGCCCATTAACCAAACTCAAATGCAATTTGTATCATGCATTTCAATCCGTCAAACCACCCACAAAAGGGCCTCTGGACCTAGGCACTGCTGTCCATAGCAGAGTAAGAGGAAGGCTTGGAACACATTTCACTATCCGAATAGTATGTGTTGTTACTCGAATAGTATTCGGTTAACCGAAATACATGTTTTTAAAAACGACCCATACCACATGAGTGCTACTACATAATGTGCAAAGAACAGGGTGTTGTTCTCGACTCAATGACTGTTCGTGTGACAAAAATGCTAAGTCACGTGGTTGACAGGTAACATTCAGATTTTGGATGGAAGAGTTAGCCAGCTATATGCTATTTGCTTAACTAATGAATATTCAACTATCTGCCCTAATTCCCTAGTTCATGCCTCCTAAATTAACTCTAGACAAGATTTGACAAAGATTATAATACTGGCAATAAAACAATTTTGGTTTTAACCCATAGTTCACGGTCTGCTAAACCCTGTGCTCTAATGTGCAAAGCTATTGGTTCGATCCACTATTACTTATCCTGAATGAGTGGGGGGAAGGGATAATGGGGCTGTTTTTTCTTTCACTTATTTATAGTTGTGGTAAAAATGCCTATAATGCTGGGTGTCTGTCTGTCTGTTCATTCAATGAAAGACACATGTGGCAAAGTGTAGATGGAACCAAAACTGTCCTCTTACTGATTGGCTATAAGTGGCGTCACTCATGCAGATCCAAATACATGATTTGCAACAGTACTGCTACAGTCAAAACCAACATTACACTGACATATTAGTCATTTATGAAACACTTGTCAGAGAAACTTACTGATAACAGTGTATTGATCTTATGAAACACAGGTGGGACAACTATTCAAGTTAGTAGTATAAAGTACAGATTAGAAAAGAAAACAATACAAAATCCAAGCATTAGCCCAAAAAGGCAACAGTGAAATAAGAAGGGGTGATGAGGAATCTGGTTCCATGAATGGAGTGCAACAAAGAGCATTGAGTGGGCTGAGTGGGAGCTGACCTCACATATGGGTGGGACGCCAAATAGACAAGGCACTACGAGCAGCTCGAGTAGCGATGTAGTGTTTGAGCATTGCCTGAAGGTAGGGAGGGGCAGTTTCCCTTGCTGTTTCATAGAAAAGCACAATGGCTTTGTAATGAATGCAAGACTCAAATGAAAGAAAATGGAGTGAGCAGAGGAGCAGGGTGACATTGAAGAATTTCAAGCTGCATTATTCTGGATAGCATCCAGGGGGTTGATGGCAAAAGCAGAGAACCCTAGAAACAGTGAGTGACAGAACTCCAGACGTGAGGTGACCAGTGGCTCGATTAGTACCTGCACTGTTTCCCCTGTGAGGTAAGGTCCTATGAACCTGCAGGAACTAATCACAACACCATTGTTTGCAGAGAAGGACACATTGTCTAGGGTCATGCTTCTTTGCACTCTAGCATGATGGTGACGGGCCTACACTCAAAAGAAGAGCAGCTCAGTCTTGTCTAGGTTGAGCTTGGGGTAGTGTTATGCCCCACCAACATCCAAGCAAATTACCTGGGTGTGAGGAGGATGGGAAGCAATAAAAAGTTCAGCATCATCAGCATAGAAATGTTAGGAGAGTCTATATGAAGATGTGATGTAGCTAAGTGATGTGCAGAGATAACAGGAAGAGGTTCAGCAGCAGGTAGGATGCCATGCAAGAATCTGCAGAGACTAAAATGCCCAGTCTGAAAAGAGGGTGGTTTCAAGGTTGCCAGTGTGAAAGACAGAACATAGAACTAGGAGGATAATGGAAGAGAACATGGCCAGTGCAAATTGCCTCTGGTGACAATGGAGAGCTGCCTTGGTTTATTGACTCATCTTGAAGCCTGACTTGTTAGGATCAAGGAGAATGTTTTGACAGAGATAACAGAAAAGTTTGGCAGATACTGCACGTGGAAAGATGTCAGAGGGGTGAAGTGTTGGTTTCTTGAGGAGGGAAGGGTCTGTTCTTCTTGAAATCATATGGAATGCAGCAATGGGTCAGAGATGGGATGGGTTGATGAGTGGGTTGATGAACGGTACAAGGTTCCCAGAGAAGACCTTGAAGGAGGGAGGAGGGCATAGGGTTAGGGTTGCATCTCTAGAGGTAGGACTTCATCTTGAAAGCAGGGGAAAAGCTGATGTACAGACACATTCAGTGTGTTAGAGACTAAGAGACCCAATAGGCTGGCTCTCTTTTTAAAGTGTTCTTAAAATAATCTGCAGACAAGGAAGGAGTAAAAAGATTATGGTGACATGAGGTGGTGGCAAAGCTGGATACTTTGTAGTAGCAGAAAGTGGCTTTCGAGTCAGATAAAGGAAAAGTAGGTGATAAGCCTGTTTATCTCAGGCTCCTCGGACCACCGCCCAGTTTTAATTCAGCTGTCCGCAGCCTTGTTTTATGATGTTTATCATGTTTATCTGTTTATCAGAAAGCAGGAGGCAAGGGCCGAGCCAGCCAAGAGGAAAGGGGAAAGTGAGAGTCATAAGATGTCGAAAAGGAGGAGAGTAGGGACCAAGAAGCATAATCAAGAGACAAAAGACAAAAAGCACGTTTGACAATCCTGAGAATTACAGGTAGACTTCTAACTATGGTGACCCCACTGCTCAATCTTGATTACATTACTATGTATTTAGCCAACATCACAACAACAGGAGAGATGTGAGTGTGTGTGTGTGTGTGTGTGTGTGTGTGTGTGTGTGTGTGTGTGTGTGTGTGGTAGGGGGAGGCGGGCCCAATCACCTATTCAAATCAGGTACTAATGAAGAATTCCATCTCTCCAGAAACTTAATTAAAACCCCAAAGACTTCAGATGAGATGCCATTTGAAAGAGCCTGGGGCGCATAAACAAGAATTTGGTGGCAGAGGGAATCACGCTGAAAGTAGATATTGCAATTGGTCCTGATGTTTTTCTGCACTGCCGTTGCAGGAGCGTGGGACTGCAGAATACTGAGTCTCAATGGAGTACCTGCTCATTGAAAATCCCATCACTCAAGCACTGTGTGGATCTGCATGAAATTAGAAATAAAACCTGATTGCAGGGGAAGAGTATCATGGTTGTTAAGTACATGCAATGGAGTGCTTTGGAGTGCTGTCATATTTGTTGGCGTAGACGTGATTTATATCATCCTTAATGATACTTCTTTGGAAAATGATCAGTACCAATATGGTAAGGAATAGGACTTAATTAAATCTAACAGATCATATTTACATTTATTTGGAAATGTTTTTCCGGCTTCCAATGTATTTTTTAACAGTGTAGCATGGCATTATAATCCTAGTTTTTATTGCAGGAAATTCCCTGATAACTGCCCAACTAACTTCATCAAATGTACTGCTTTGTGCTCATTAACAAAAAAAAAAAATCACAGCTATTTTTTTTTGAAGCACAATAACTGTCCAATGTGAAGGCTCTCCTGTCCCCTGCTAAAAGAGAGCCAACAATGCCCACATTGAAACGCTACTGTCATTAAAACAGTCTCATTAAAAAAGCTCCTGTCCTAAAATGTCAAGAGTGGATTTCGATCAGTTTGAGAGAATGTGCCAAGAGTTATGGGAAGAACAGCAAAGACTAACACACGCAGTAAAGGGCTGTCACAGATTACTGAACCAATTCAGAGCTCTGGGTTCTGTTCTCTCTCTAGCTCAATCTCTCTCTGCCTTTTCCATTCCCTCTCAGCCAGAAAATACTTTATTATAAAATGAGCCAATGAGTGTAAGTGATGTAATTGACAATTAAGAGTAGAAGCCTGATCCTAGTCATGGCTCTGCAAATATTTATCAATAGCGACAGACAGACCTCCATGCAGGGCGGGGTGGTGGAAGGCTGGGAGTGGGAGCCTCCCTACGGTCCATGGCTTGCTGAAGTAAGCCTGAAGCCATTCCACGCAGTGCTGCAACTCTGGGCTCATTTCCTCTTGGCCATCGTTAACAGTGAACACAGAGCTTAGAGAAGCGTTGTCACTCCTGTAAGGGATAAGAAGTACGAATGTTTCAATAAAAAGGATTAACAACAGATAACTGACAGAGTAACAGCAAAATATAATTTTATGCTAACTAAAAAATGGCAGAGATGAACAGGAATATTAAGTAAATTCCTAAAGTAGTATTTCATGCATATTGTCAATGTATCACAGTTGTTGGAAATAACATTGTAACAGAGGTACAATGACCCACATCCTAGATTTTAAGACCCTACTGGGGTAGCTATCACTTAACAAGGGAATTTTTTTAAAGCCGGTCTCAAGCTGTGTTGTAGTTTGACAATTCCATTAACTGATATACAGACATGTATATAAATACTTTATTTAGATTTATCCTATATAGCATTAATAACACACATTTTAGTTTATTTAACACACTGTCTATGTTGTCGAATATCTTAACATAATATACTTTTTAACACTCTGGTAAGAAATAGTTGCTGTGATGCTTTATGGTGCAGTTCTGGTTTAGATGGCAACGGTGTTTCTTGCTGTAAGGAAACTCTCAGCGGGGGCAGTTTAACAGTAGATGTATACACTGTAAACTTGTAAATACTCATCAAAATACACAAAACCACAGCTGAGTTTATAGTCAAGTGCTGACAACTCAAAGACCTAGCTCTGGTCCATGCAGAGGCCCAGTCAAACAATGGCTTTGGCTCATGGCAATCTCTTTCAGCATGGGTGAGTGCCCAGCCAGCCCCTACTTGTCATTGTCTCCCTCTCTCACCCCCTTCTCCATCTCCCCAATCCCAGCCCCCCTCTTCTCTCCTCATTCCTCCCATCTCTGAATTTCTCTATTCCCTGTCCAGATCCACCCCCATCCCCCCCCGACCCCTCTAGTTCTCTCAGTGAGGATGTTCCAGCCACTGCACACTGACAGCTCAGGGATATTGTGTGTGGAAATGTTCCTGTTGGACTCGCAGGCCTTTACAATCTACTGGACAGAGGCTAGAGCACCTTTGCCGAAGGCAGAGGACCTCTGACCTTCACTCAGACTTCAGACCTGTCACTATTGCCGTTATCCCACAGCTCTTTGCCTCAGACCCTCACTATGACAGTGTCTGAGTGATCACGAGATTGACATTTAGTAGAAGTCAAAATAACAGTCAGGAAACAAATGCTATTTGGTAAATTATTCTACCTGAAGCCCAAATTGCATTCTGAGAGGATGAGTGTTTATCCTATCATACAGTATGTCATTTGTAAACCCAGATAATATCAGTGTTCCATGTCAATCTTTTGTGTCCCAATTGGATGAACCAAAATAAAACAGATATATCCCATTTCCGAAAAATAGGAAAAACAAAAAAATAGAGCCATAGGATGTTTCCGTCTTTGGAGTGCATATGTTTGCCTCAAGCCTTGGAATTCAAGGAGACATGGAATTAGAACCATGTGAAATAAAACAAGGGAAAAACTTTTAGGCAATATATTCACCTTATCAATTTGCCAGGACAGAAGAACTAGACATTTTTTCAACAGACCAAACAACATTAAAATCGAAAGGGTTGCTAAAATCTAAGCAGGGTTGCTAAAACAAATTTTTCTGACCTATAAATTTAGGGTATACGTCCACTGATACTGACATGGATGCCTCACAAGATTAGTTCAACACGCTAACAAGTCTAAGCCCATCCTTAATTAGTGATTTCAGTTCACATAGCCATTCCATAGTTTTATGACCTACGTATGTATTCCACAAACACAGAGATCACAGGAAAATGACCGCTTACTGTTGCAAAGACACTAATGTTAAGACTTTTTTTTTCTATTTTTGTGGCAATAATGTCCCCTTTTTTACCCATTTATATAGCAACAGTAATCGGTTTACCTTTAAATCAATAGACAGAAAAGCAATCCTTGTGTTCCAGAGTGTTATGTTGCTTGTAAGTTAAGTCTTTGGAAACATTTGTGACAAGATTATTTTCACGAAACAGCCGCAGACCAGACCAGCACGTTCCAAAGGCCTTCTCCTTTCCAATAATTTAACTACTCTTTCTAACTCTCCAACCGTTTGAGCTATGAGACGCTTTGCGTGTTAAGTTTGCATTGCACATTAAACATTTATTTATTTTTACAAAAACCTCTGTCTTGCTTTGACCACAAATTTTTAGCTTGACCACATCATTTTCCATCACGGCAGCTGGATAACTTTTTCGGGCAAACTCCACTTGTTTGAGTAACAGCTTCTATCTTGCAACCCTCCTATACTGGCCAGCGTTGTGTAGTGCTCCTGATATAATTGACTGGTACACCATTACTTCTCTCCCAGCCACTGAATGTTGCAGCTCCATCAAAGTGATTGTTGGCTTTTTCCTCCATGTTGGAGTGCATGTTTAAAGTTTTTAGTGCATGTTTAGAATACTTATGCAACTTACTGAACATAGTAATTGCAATGGCTGGGATGGATATATTGTTCTAGAAACAGGTATGATTCTGATAGAGAAAGCTAGTAATGTGCACGTGTAATGCAAATAAGAAGTGTGGTGAACTTCTGTGTTCAGGCAGAGGGAGGAACCTGGTAATTATTTACCATGACCATAATGCACTGCCCGCCAGGATACAAGAGCAGTTAATGAGACAAGAGACTCCAGCTACTAAAGTTGAGCATATATTATGGAAATATTACACTTTTTTGAAAGAAATGTATATAAACTATACTTAAGTGATTAGCTCTTCATCACCACCATCAAAACACCAAATTAGGGAATATCATTTGGAAGAAAGGTGTCCCCTCCCTCCAGTAGATTCCCAGACTCCTAGAATGTATACTAAGGCGGACTGAAGCTAGAATGTATACTAAGGCGGACTGAAGCTAGAATGTATACTAAGGCGGACTGAAGCTAGAATGTATACTAAGGCGGACTGAAGCTAGAATGTATACTAAGACCGACTGAAGCTAGAATGTATACTAAGACCGACTGAAGCTAGAATGTATACTAAGACCAACTGAAGCTAGAAGTTATACTAAGACCAACTGAAGCTCAAGGTGCTGACACCTTACTGAGACACTTTGTCGGCTTATTCTTTCATATGTTGTCTGTCTGTCTAAAACCATTCAAAAACGTGGGGTCACTTAGAAATGTTCTTGTCTTTTTTGAAAGGAATGCAACTGTCTAGTATAGACTAGCTGAGTATCTGCAGCATCAGCAATTCTGTGTTCAATTACAGGCTCAAAATAGCAAGAAAACAATTCAGTCTATTCTTGTTATGAGAAATGAATGCTATTCCATGCAAGTAATTGCCAAGAAACTGAAGATTCCGTACATTGCTGCGTCCCACTCCATTCACAGAACAGATCAAACTGACTAACTTGAATAGAAAGAGGAGTGGGAGGCCCCAGTGCACAGCCGGGAAAGAGGACTAGTTTGAGAAACAGATGGTTCACAGGTCCTCAAATGGCAGGTTCATTAAAATAGTTTCTGGAAAATATCAGTCTCAATTTCAATAGTGATGAGGCGACTCCAGAATGCTGGCCTTCTAGTTAGAGCAGCATAGCCATTCTTGGAGACATTTCAAAATGGCTAAAGAACCAAAATGGCTAAAGAACTAATCCTATATTAAAATGGCTAAAGAACTACAAACACAAATCCATGTTCAAAATCCCCAAACTTTTAAGCTCTGTAAGTGTAAACCCACATGGGATGGACACCCTGTAGATGCATAATAATATAATGCACAACATCTTTCACCAGAATACACAAATTGAAATTGAGTTAATACCGGAATATTTCTAACATCATGCAATCTGTATTTTCGTTGGCTGAATCAGTGTCCACACTCGAATGTGCTCCCGTCATGATCGATTTTCAATTACCATAAATAATTTATGTGCAGTGTGAGAGTGGTTTTGCGAACTCACTATTTGATGTTAACTCTAACACAAATAAATAAGTAAGGATTTATGTAGTCATTAGCATGGCTATTAGGTTTACCTTAGGATAATTTTTTTTTAAAGAATATTATTCTTAGAAAATATTATTCCTATGTTTTTCCAAATGTGGTTATTGCTAGTTTTTAGTATTATATAAAATTTGTTTAACTACTGTCCCTGAAAGAAATTACTTTAACCTAATTCTAAACATTGTTTGGAGTAACGGGTATTGGGTAACGAGGAAAAGGCTTCAGATTTCATGCCTCCATACTGTGACGTGTAATCTTGCTCATCCTGTCTCGACTGGCAGCCACGTTTGACACCTCTTGTCAGAGTTCTCCTTCAACAATCATGGATAACATGGCAAGTAAAAAGATGAAGTAGAAAAGGGCAAGACCAGTACATTTTTCCCTTAGCCTTACAGCTGCAGATACTTAACTCAGAGATGTCAGAACTCGAGAGAGCATGAAAACAGCCTGAAATGACCATCTATACAGGATTGAAATACAGCATGTCTCTATAAATGTTAAGATAGTGATAGATTTCAGAGCAAAAGTGGTGAAAAAACTGTAAGCCACTTCTTCAATAAAACTTCACAGCAGTCAGCAATAGTATCTAGCTAAAATAAAGAACTAAAAAGTAAGGTACTGTAAGCTAGCAGTAGCACATACAATGGATATAAAGTCAACACACCCCTGTTAAAATGCCAGGTGTTTGTGATGTAAAAAAATGAGACAAAGATATATAATGTCAGAACTTTTTACTACTTTTAATGTGACCCATAATGTGAACAATTTATTTGATAAACAAACTGAAATCTTTGAGGGGGGAAATGAAAAATAAAAACAATCTCCTGCTGGCTTAAGTGTGCACGCCCTCTTATAACTGGGGATGTGGCTGTGTTCAGAATTAACCAATCACGTTAAATTTCAAACTCCTGTTAAACTCATGTTAAATTTCAGTCATTAACCACATGACATCATTTAAATTGACTCAGACTAATTAATTAAAGTTCAGCTGTTTAATTAAGAATTACCAAGAACTGGACATCCCTCCAAAATGTATGAAAAGACAAAAACTGGTCAGGTAGGCTTCAAAGAGGCCTACAACAACATTAAAGCAATTGCAAACATTTCTGGCAAGTACTGGCTGTGTGCTACTTGACAACAGTCTACCATATTCTTCATATGAATGGGCTATGGGGTAGGGTGGAAAGACGGAAGCCATTGAAGCATGGTGGTGGCACCATCGTGCTTTGGGGCTGTTTTTCTTCAGTTGGAACCGGAGCCTTAGTCAGGGTGGAGGGAATCAAACTCAAACTCTGTAACTTTACATTGAGATTTTTTGCCGGACCATGTAAGCGGAGCCGGCAAAGAAGAACGAATGTTTCTTACTGAGTGACTGACTGACTGAGTACCCATTGTTAAATAACGTAGTGGTTAGAGAAGCGGGCCTGTAAACTATAGGTCCCGTGTTCGTATCTCCTCACAGGCAAAGCGAAGTGCACATTATGAATTATTTAGTATTGACGAAAACTCCGCTGGGTAAAACCTTCAGCATTATAGTGAGCCTAAAATATAACAGTTGACACTTATTTTGCGACTGTTTCTGGTGGATTTTTGAGGTACACCTCCGTTTTAGGTTAGGATAGACAAACACATTTGTTGGCTACAGCATACAGTAGTTACCTTATAGTGAGCCTCAAACTAAAACTGTATATGGATATGTTGTTTCTGGCATGGAAAAGTTAGCTAGCAATTGCTCAATTCTTAGGATTATTCCTAGGAAGTTTGAAGATAAAAGTAAGTCTACTACTTGCTAATAAGCTCTAATAACAGCCAGTGTGAAACGCCATACAGTTCATAGATGCTATTGGTGGTGTAGGTGAACTTAGAAAGAAACGTTAGTCAGTTTAATTGTATCGATAACATTCACGAATGGCCAATGAGCTGTTAAAACAAAAAAATGGGCACTTTCAGGATAGACAAGAGGCTGTTCTGACACCTGTTAGATGTAGAGCTCTCTGGTGTAGTGGTTAACAACACAGCCTTTCAGACGGGTGATCTGGGTTCGAAACTCGAGGGCAGCGCTTTCTGTTGCAGGCCGGCTTAACTAGGCTAGCCTGGTTTCTTGTTTTAGTGTACACATTAGCAGGGCCTTATTTCGTACTCCATCATGTATAAAAAACAACGTTGCAATATTTATTAACATGAAACTAGCATGCGGTTTTACATTTTATAATTTAGCCGCAATTCACACGTGTCTTACAAGGACACTTTAATTACCAGTTTGGTACAGTAACAAGCCAGTGAGGGAGAAATCAGTGTATTAAGAATCCCCTGGAACTCAGAAGACCTCCGGACCTATACAAACTAACAGTTGTCCTGAGGAAAAAAAGGACAGTGACCTGGCATGGATAGCATATGTCAAAAATTGACTGATGCCAAGCACAAAGGCGTTATGGGAAACTAGTGTCACCAAGTCTTAATTACTGTCTGTGTTTGGAGCAAATAAATACCTTGTTTTTCTGATTAGGGAGGAGGCTAATCTTCACCTGTGTATGGCAGTACTGCTGAGGGCTCTGGAGTGTTAGCTCTTCGTCTTCTGTAATTTATTTTTAAATCAGTGCACATTCCCAAGAGTTTTGAGTGTTTTGTTGTGAACCGCTTACCATGATCCCCAACGCCACCCCCACCCCAACCCCTAAATCCTTCACTAAATCCTTGTTTGGTGCCAAAAGAAGATAAGGAAGAACAACGTTTGGGCATGACTGACTCATAGCCCTTTCCAAGATGTTAGAACATAATCATCTTGCTGCTTACTGTTACAATGCACTACATATTGTATGATGTGATATAGCAAAAAAAATTGAACAGCAGGCTCAAACCAGGCATGCAGCATTATGTTACGTTGTCAGATAACAAGCAAACATTTTAATTTAGTGTTTTGTGAAAATATGGCATACATTTTGGTTAATAGAACCAACCTATTCAATAATGTGTTACACAAATCTTATGTTAGGATTCAGCAGTTTGTGAAATGAATGGCTGTTTCCATTTTATGGCAGTTTACAGGTAGTGAGTCAACACAGGTGTTGGTTTCCACAGGAAATAACACAGGCAGCCTGATTGGGGACATAGTCCCAGGAGACAGAGCTATAGACACTGAGCACAGATGGGTCTAGGGCCAGGGGGAACTGCACCTTAATGATCCCGCAGCTGAGCACTGGGCAACACAAACACAATATATGTATAGCACCTCAAGAGATAAATAAAATTAGTGTAACCTAACTTTTCTCTCTTACAAAAGCTTTTTATTGCTTCTGCAAAATTATTATTATTTTTATTATTGTCAGCGGGGCTTTAATTCAGCTTCCAGGTTAAAGCTTTTTTTATAACCAAAAATATATCACTGTTTAAATTTTTGTAGGACTATGACTCATAATACACTTTCTATAACGCATTTCCCATTGGCCCAAATTACTGAGTCTAATCAAGTGTGCATCAGGAAATATATTTTAATATAAAATAAAATATTTACATAGAAAGTCGTGATTATGATGATTGAATCCTACCCGATTACCCCTTAAAAAAAACTACAACAAAGGCTTGCATGTTGGACACGGTGTTAGAACATGAGGGCTCTATACAGGTTGCATTTCTAGGCAATTATTTCACAATCTCTCACACAAAGTGCATTATCATAATTGTTTGACATCAGTGTTATTTCAAACTCAGAGTTTAGAAATGTCATAAAAATTCTAACCAAATGAACAACCTCTTTATGGGTTATATTAAAATGCCTGTAAACTCAAAATCTAATCTTTGAAAATTTTCAAATACCTGTATTGTAAACAGATCGGGGAAATGTACCACTGTACTAAATAAAAATGATGGGACAGGTATATGAGACTATTGTGGGACAGAGAATTAGTCTTTGTTTTATGTAGAAGGCACCAAAACCACACTGATAGTCAAACATTGGCGGGACCAATTATCAGGGAGTTGGGGGTTCCACCCGAAAAACAGAAATGAATTGCACTTTCACATAACTTTTTGTGTATTTGACCACAGATAAGATGAACAACCTAGACATTCTCCAACAATAGCAGATGGCATTACACACATACATTGCCCTTATACAGGCTATTGAATATTGAATCGCGATTAGGTTCAATATGAACATAAATCCATGCAATTACATTTGCTATCAACATATCCTCAGTTATTTTAGTCCTTAATTATTTGCTTTTACGTCACTTTAACATTTCACTATTAGGTTAGTCCTTAATGTAAATAGTTCTAAATGAACAATTTACATTTAAGGTTATCCGTATATGTTAGGCATTACAGCACCTGCATTAGGCATACATTAAGGTGAGTGAACTGTAAAGGTTAGGCAGCACTGTACCTGTGTAAGGGTTACGATTAAGTTTAGTTTATGGTTAGGCATCACAGAGCTGAGGGTCAGGATAAGATGAAGGTTAAGTGTAAAGGTACAAAGACAGTAAAACGCCTGTCTAAACACAAAAATGATTTCTCACCTTTCGCTAGAATCATACTCAGAAAAACACCAGACTAACAAACAAAAAAATGATGTGCTCCCTCTCAGTGGAAAAGTTATCGATAAAGGTTAGGCTTCACAGCACCTGCGTTTGAAATATGTAAAGTTGAGTGAGCGGTAAAGTTGTGCAACTGTCCACCCACAATCCTGACCACAATGCCACAGCAACCAGCTACTGTATGTTAATACGAATACATTCATAACTGTGACTCGGTTCCAATGATAAAGAGTACGTTTCACATGTTGACAATAAAGGCAATTGCCAGTAACTAAGGACCACTGGTAGATGTCCATATTGAATGAAACAGCATTATGACCTGTTCATACTGAACCTAATAAATATATATATATATATTTATTAGGTTCAGTATGAACAGGTCATAATGCTGTTTCATTCAATATGGACATATATATATATGTTTTAAGTTACATATGGACTCAATTCCTGTGATGATGCATTGACATGCATGTACCATCAGGCTCTGCTAAATGGTAGATCCTGTTGCTGAGGTATTTAAAAGGAGAGTAGCTACAGCTCAAATAGCTAAGGTCAATCTGGCTAACCCAGTGGGTACCTGGTGGAAATGTGTAAAACCTTCAGGAGAGAAATGGTCACAGTGTACCTGGCTAACATTATTCACTGTGACCTTAGCAACATTGCTGCTTGAAACAGACAAACACACAATGTCACTATTTAGGGAAAGGTAGGAGAGCTTTTGCTCAAAGGGCAGTGGGCCAGACTCAAACCCATGTGCACTGGAGGCAACGGCAAAGACCGCTGGGCCACCCTAGGCCACAGAAAGAGATACACTGATTTTTGTAACCAGTGAATGCTATTTTATAAGACATTTCTGCCTTGTGTTTGATATTCTAGATGACACCAATCATCAATAAGTTATGCTGCATGTCTTTGGGAACAAGCCATGTTGAAAGTTGAAGGGAGAGATTTTGAAGGAGCGCCACAGTCACATTTCTTTGGGGCGGAACCTTAGAAGTGCTGGTTAGAGAGACAGTAATCTAATGTTAATTTATTAAATTATGCCCATATGTATATGCAAATTAGTTTATATTATTTACATTAATCTTTAATCAATATAATACAAAAAAAAGGATCATGTGTTTTTTAAACTTACAGTAGGCATGTATCATTTAAACTCTCATAAACAAAGAATTGATTTTTTTTGTCCTACCAGAAATGCATTACATAGCCTTCCTCTACTTATCCAATTGTTAAAGCCTATAACACAGTCAAGAGCATATGGGGGGGAAAAAAACAATATTAACTGTGACATTTCTTTAAAACTGTATTTTTTTTCCCATTTATCAATGTTCATTATGGTATTTTAGTGTAAGTGCTAAACCTGCTGTGACAGCTTGGGTATGAGACAACAGCTTAGACATGCTTATTATATGGTTTGACTGTGAGGATGTAGCTGTAGTGGAGTTACAAATCAAATACTTGGTCTATGACAATGGAGAGTATGGTTTATACTCACTCCTGCCAAACATTTTCACTATAAAACTGGGGCATCCATTCCGCTTATGTACAATGTTGCCCTCATACTTCACTATCACAAGCATGTTGAGCACATTACAAAAGACTAATTATATTTCAACAGCCATTAATGTGAGGACTTCTTGCCTCTTTCTCCACTCTGTACGAATATTTTAGCAGGCAGGCCTGACGCTCAACAAAAGCTTTGAGAAATCTGGGATTGCTTTCATCCACTTTAATTACAATTCAGAAAGGGCATTTCTACTGCTTAATACACCCTTTTTGTTTCTGAATAATCTGTCTTAGAAACAAAAATCTACATATTTTATGATTTTCCAAAGTTAAATTGCCTCTTGAAATTGAAATATGCTCTTGAAATATGAAAATAAAAACAGAGGCTTTGCTGCTGATATTCTGTAATGCTCCTTGGCTTTCTGCAGGGTGCCGCTATTATTATGCATATCCAGGTAGAAAGTTAATTAACCCAAAGCTTAAGCTAATTATGGTAGCAGAATGCTATCAACCAAACGCTTTCAGTCAGACAGCTGTCCAGAATTTCATTTGCTAATCATTTGTCTTCTGGAAGAGCATATGGTACATTTCCCTGCTATCAGAGGCACAACAAACATACGAAAATCATTACCTAAAAACAATGGGCACTGTTGAAAAATCTGACAGATTTATAAAAGCTGAAAATATGGCTTAAGGCAGTATAATGATTATTTTGGTCTGTGCCACTTAGGATTTTAGGCACATCACATGATTCATGCGTGATGTGAATTCAGATGGACAAATATATTGTTTATATCTATATGCAAATGAGAATCCGATTGTTTGTTTGTCTGTGTATTAATGAGAATATTCTATGGACGTATATACCGACCAACCAGACATTTTTAACAGTTTTTTATTATTATTATTAATGCAGAAAAATTCCACTTTACAACTTTGCCTTTGAAAGAAATCAATTATTTCTGTTAAATATGATATGCATTACTTTTGCTCCAAAATTGCAACATAGCTGTTAAAGAATGATTGATATCAGTATCGCCTGGCAACATTATCAAGCAATAAAGACTACTCAAGTTCTAATGCAACATGTCACACTGGGTTCTGAAGTACAATTATATTGAGGACCTCACAAGCTAAATTGCTTTTTGTAGCTCGCCCACATCTCAGCATGGTTGACAGACAAATTGATCAAAGCATTGTAAAATAACATGCTCACAAAATGTCTTGAGGGCAAAAGTCCAGCCCTTTTCCATTCTTCACTCTAATAAAAAAATATTCTGTGTTTTTCCTCAATACAACTTGTGTCTATTTTGTGTGAAAGGTTGAGAAGCATCATATTTCAGATAATAGTAATCTCCTGTAAACAAAATGTGTATCATTTTTCAGCAAACAGTCTGGCCATGTTAAACAGAGAAAGCTGGTTAACATTGTGTTGGGCGGCCTGGGCCCCAACAGGGGTTGTTGAGATATAATGAATTTGTTCATCTGACATTGCCTTCAGGGCTGTCGTTAGACTGGTGGAGGTTTATTTCAGCAAATGTCGACTAGCTATATCAGTTAGGAAGCAAAAGGGGCTTGAGACGTTTCTATTAGAAAAGCTGACGGTCATGGTGTGTAAGCAATGCTTCAAGAGCATTTGTGTAGCTATAATGTCATTTATCAATCACTATTTTACAATGTGGTAAATGCTTTGTTCCTGCAAAGCAACAACCGCTGTTGCTTTTCACTGGACACCGCTATATTGATAAAAAATACTTTACATGACGTTCATCTTTTATGTTAAACTACTCAAAAACTACCACAAAAACTATAGGAACAGCATGGGAATCTGATTATTGCAGAAACAACAATCACACAATTGGAAAAAGGAATTAACAATACAAATAATGCAAATCAATGTGTAACTAGTGAAATATTTCAAACATTTAAACAGAAACATTACATTTACATTATTCAGACCAACCGCTATATAAGGCTGAGTATCTGCACTGATCTCACCATTCAATTGATTTACAAGGTACATATCCAATTAGATTATGATTCATTTTTTTTATTTGGATATAGTGATTAATACAATACTAATATTGCTCTAAATAGACTCTCTGAGAATTAATGCTATGAACTGCACAGGGAACCCTCCAGCATGTATTTGGTAGATTAGTAAAGATTAGAGTAAAACCTAGACATCAAGGGCCAAAAAATTCACTGAAATACTTTTTATTTAACAAACATTAATAACCAAACATTTTTTAAAATTTAGTACATAATATTATAAATTTAGTACATAAAAAATAAAAGTACATAATTTCTAAACTACCAAGAAAAATGTTTACTAATGCTTTGACATGTCTTTCAAAATTGTAGAATTTCTTCCAGAAAAGTGCACACTAATAACAATAAACAAAAATAATGAGTTCTGAATATGTACAGAGTCAGTGATTTTGTAAAACTCTGCAGCCAGCCATTCGGATGGATGAAACATTTGAATTGAGTCAGTCATTCAATGTTTTCATTTAAATGTGCGTATTGTCCTAATGAATACTATCTGCACTAAATACAGTACCTGTACTCAAACCAGTACCCTGCATCCAATAATCAGTTAAAACAAAGGTGTCTGAATGAAAAAGGTGTTTAAATAAACCGTAATGAGCCGTTCACAAGTCATTAATGAAAACTGTTTTGTGTTTGTATCATCAAAATCAATAATCAATTGCTACATTCACTATTGCAACCTGTGTCCAATTGTAAGTTCTGAACATGTATTCATAATTTTGCCTGGCTTCATCTATTTCTCTGTGAACATAATAGCGGTTGGTTAGAGCATTTAGCTGGAGGACCACATCTGAAACACGTTTAACTGAACAATACATTTCAACGAGTAAATTGTAGTTCAAATAGAACAAATCCTTCGTAAACTACATGACTGCTACTGTTCCAGGAACCTTTTAAGAAAATAGGCTGATGAAAGCATGCTGTAAATCTGTAAATTATTTCCTACATAATAGGCCAATATGAGTAATTATTTGTATTCATTTTTAATAAGTCAATACACCCGATCCGCCTGCCAAAATCTATTACTTATCATGTCAATTCACAAGACAGAATGAAGGCATGCGTCGGCCATCTAAAATTCAACCTAGTTTTCGTGAACTTTGGACTCCGCTACTGGATGTGACGCAATGTGAGAAGTGCAGCAGCAGTCATCAATTTCAAAGGGGGCATTCCTAAAGGTTTGACAGCTGATGCAACACTGAATGCTCAGTGGCTATAGTGCAGCTCCTATGTAAGCCATTCAATATCCCCCAAACATTGTTTCATAACACCACCCCAAACTCTCCTCAAGACATGTGCTGTAACTCTGATGCTCTCGCAGTTTCAAGGTCTAAGTCAACCAAAATGCACATGTCGCCACCAAAACCTATCATCCTCCAACCATTATTCATTTAACTAGCATCTCTCCATCTTGGCACATTCCTATCGAGCAACTACTGACGACAACAAAAAGATGACACACAGCCTGGTGTCAACGTCTGTACAACGTGAACAATTCGATTGTAAAAAAAAGTGAAATCCTTGACGGCGAAAAAAAAAGTGTGCACACCCTTAAACAAATACTTTGTTGAAGCACCTTTTGATTTTACTACAGCACGCAGTCGTTTTGGGTAGAAGTCTATTAGCATGGCACATCTTGATGTGGCAAAATCTGCCCATTCTTCTTTGCAAAAGTGCTCCAAATCTGTCAGATTGCGCAAATATATCCTTTGCACAGCCCTCTTCAGATCACCCCCCAGATGTTCAATTGGATTCAGGTCTGGGCTCTGGCTGGGCAATTCGAATACGTTAATATTCTTCTAGTGAAGCCATGCTTTTGTGGATTTGGATGTGTGCTTTGGGTCCTTTTCATGCTGAAAGGTGAACTTCCTCAAAATTTTTCAGACTTCTAATGGATGCCTGAATGTTTTTGGCCAAAACTGCCTGGTATTTGGAACTGTGCGTAATTCCCTCGACCCTGACTAAGGCCCCGGTTCCGGCTGAAGAAGAATCGCCCCAAAGCCTGATGCTGCCGCCACTATGATTCACTGTGGCTATGGTGTTCTTTGGGTGATGTGCAGTGTTGTTTTAGCACCAAACCTTTTGGAATTATGGCCAAAAGTTAATCCTTGTTTTTCAACATAACATAACATTTTCCCATGTGCTTCTAGGAGACTTGATGTTTGTTTCTACAAACTTCAGCCAAGCCTGGACGTTTTTCTTTGTAAGAAAAGACTTCCGTCTTGCCACCCTATCCCTTATCCCAGACATGGAAATGTCTTTCACTTTGAAATGCGCAGTAGGTTATGTCCATCTTCAGAAAAAAATTAAGTATTATGTTTTACATTTTCTTTTAAAGCAGTGGTCCTTAACACTCTACCTGGGGACCCCCCAGCCATCTCAGTTTAGTTCTAGCCCTGAACTATCTCAGCAAATTCAACAGACAAGTGCTTGTTAATTTGATAAAAAGTTTATTCATTTGTGCTAGCTCTGGGATACATCTAATAAATGGAATGACTGGGGGGGATCCATCTATTTTAAAGCATTAAAATGTCTATATAGACTCTGACTCGCAATTTTTTTTTTCCAAAGCAAAACTTAAGATGGTGGGCATGGCGGGATGTGTGCTACCCAATGGTTTCATTTATAACCTGACATCTTGTGGCCATTTTGACCACAGATGTTTTTGTGTGTTTTAAATCAATATTACTGCAATTCTACATAGTTTGTTAAAGAGGCAGAGCAATTCAAGCTAATAATGGCAATAATGTTAGGATACTTTTATTACTGACTTACCTTTTAATGAAATGGGTATCAAACTGATCTTGACAGTATTGTTCCTTTTATAAAAGATGAATCCTGGCTAGTTCAAATCCTTACTAGTAACATTAAGGACGATACATTAGTCTAACAGAAACTACCGACGGAATATTAATATGAGAAATGATCTAGTGATGCAAATCATTAAAATAATTTGCATATTCTTACTGAACCTGAACACAGAAATTAAACCACATCCACAACGAGGGAAAGACAAGATGCATGTGCATGGTTACAGGATATCTTCGATAATCATATTCAATATTATTAATTTCTTCACATTCTGCTCATTAACAAGTAGAATGTTTTCACTGCATGATGAATTTTACAGGATGAGACAGTTAGGAAGCCAACAAATTTAGATTTTTAATATACAAGGACATTCGTATGTTTCCATAAATTATAGGTTACTAAAATAATAAAAGATTTTGCAAAAATGTATGTAGTTAAATTTTTCATCCTAATTAAGTTGATCAAATCAATGATACATAATAAAATAATTTAAAGTAGGGTGATGAGCTGAACATAAAAATATCAGTTACAGGACAACTAGGAATTAATATATAAATACCATATGTATATTAATAATAATACTCTGCCATTAATTTCAAGGTAACCTGTATTATAGTGCCCCTCACATATCTAGAGCTACTCATATTTGACTCTGGGATTACAGGGTCAAATATCTCTGGGATTACATTGTTTTCAACATTTAAAAATGACAATGCATTTTAAACTGTGACATAAATACAATGTAAACGTTAACCACTTGCATTTAGTTTGTGGACAAATTTGTATCCAGTAACTGACAGAAGTCTGTTACAAAGTTAACCCTAAGGAACTGTGGGTGCTTTCTCTAGTGATCCTCTCCCAAGCTTGAACCGGAACCCTCTTCAGTTGTTGTTTGTTTTAAGATAATTACATGTTGCCACATTCTGGAACATTCATCTAACACCCTAAAAAAAACGTACTATTGCAGTATGCTTGATGTCAATTGAAGTGTACAGTGAGATGGAGTGGGTGTCATGACTTAAGCATGTTTGTCTGCCACTTGACCTGGCTCACTTTTCTTCATTGATATGGCTGACAGCAGCAAAAGGACAAACTGAAGTATGCAATAACAAACTAATACTTTGTTGAAGCCCCATTTGATTTTACTACAGCACTCAGTCTTTTTGGGAAGAAGTCTGTTAGCATGGCACATCTTTACATGCCAATATCTACCCACTCTTCTTTGCAAAAGCGCTCCAGATCTGTCACATTGCGAGGACTTCTCCAGTGCACAGCCCTCTTCAGATCACCCCAAAGATGTTCAAATGGATTCAGGTCTGGGCTCAGGCTGAGCCATTTCAAAATGTTAATCTTCTTCTAGTGAAGCCATGTTTTCGTGGATTTTGAGGTGTGCTTTGGGTTGTTGTCTTGCTCGAAGGTGAACTTCCTCTTCATCTTTCTAACGGATGCCTGAAAGTGTTGTGTCAAAATTGCTTGGTAATTGGAACTGTTCATAATTCCCTCCACCCTGACTAAGGCCACAGTACCAGCTGAAGAAAAACACCCCCAATGCGTGATGCTGCCACCACCATGCGTCACTGTGGCTATGGTGATGTGCAGTGTTGTTTTTGCGCCAAAGATACCTTTTGGAATAATGGCCAAAAAGTTCATCCTTGGTTTCATCAGACTATAACACATTTTCCCACATGCTTTGGGAGACTTGGTTTGTTTTTGCAAACGTCAGCCGGGCTTGGATGTTTTTCTTTATAAGAAAAGGCTGCAGTCTTGCCACCCTACCCCATAGCCCATTCAGATGAGGAATACAGGAAATTGTTGTCACATGTAGCACACTGCCAGTACTTGCCAGAAATTCCTGCAGCTCCTTTAATGTTGCTGTAGGCCTCTTGGAAGCCTCCATGACCAGTTTCCTTCTTGTCTTTTCATACATTTTGGGGGGACGTCTAGTTCTTGGTAATGTCTCTGTTGTGCCATATGTTTTCCACTTGATGATGACTGCCTTCATTGTGTTCCATGGTATATCTAATGTTTTAAAAATCCTTTTGTACCCTTCTCCTGACTGATCTCTTTCCACAATGAGATCCCTGTGATGCTCTGGAAACTCTCTGTGGACCATGGCTTTTGCTCTGAGATGCAACTAAGAAAATTTCAGGAAAATCCTACTAGGACAGCTGAACTCTATTTGTCATTAATCAGAGTCACTTTAAATGATGTCAGGAGAATGACTTCTATTTAACATAAGTTTGAATGTGATTGGTTAATTGTGAACACAGCCACGTTCCCAGATATAACGTGTGCACACTTATGCAACCAGGTTATTGTAAGGTTTATATTTTTCATTTTCCCTCCTTGAAGATTTCAGTTTGTTTATCAATTGAATTGTTCACATTATAGGTCACATTAAGTGGAAAAAGTTCACATGATTAATCTTTGTCTCATCCTTTTACATCATAAAAACGTGGCATTTTAACAGGGGTTTGTAGAGTTTTTATATCCACTGTATGAGACAGTATATCACAGGGATAATAGTTTTTCTATTTTAATTGCAGTAGTTGGTTTAATACTGAAAACAACATTTTAGGGAATTATGATCCTTCGCCAATGCACAGTGAAGTGCTGTATCTTGGCACTCTTGATATGGGCAGTCATTAGAACAGCTTTTACTTATGGTCTGTTTGCAATATACCACACCCTAATATACTAATATATAATATACCGCACCCAACGATACAATATACTAACCCTAACAACCGGCCTGTGAATGAGTCTTGGTGGAATGTAACCATTTGACTGCCCAAAGTGTGTTGTGCGCAATTGTAGCTGTATTGTTCACAAACTGTATCAAGCTCAAAACGATTTGCCAGTTCGGATAATAAAATGTTTTGGATTGCAATGTAGTACCTATCAATTACATTCACTAGTAAGTTAATTGTACTCCGTCCGAAATTTTAAGAGGCTTTCTAATGCCTTCATATATAAAATATTGGCCATTCAAAATTATATTTATTACGTAAAAAGAAATGTTTCATATTATCTGCTTGCCATTTCAAATATAGGTATGTTTCTTTTTCTTTAATCTAGTCCTCTAAGAGTATAACATTTTCTTACTACAAATTTACTAAAAATTAAAATTACAATTACAATTATATTATGCAGAACATTTGCATGACTTTCCAAATTCAGCTAAGACACAAGTTGTGTCCTTGAGATCATCCTTGAGATGTCTAGAATCTAGAGTCCATCTGCAGCAAATTCAATTGATTGGACATGATTTAGAAAGGCACACACTTGTCTATAATGTCCCATAATTCATTGTGTCAATGAATAAACCATCGAGTAAAAACTGAAGGGGCTCATGAAGAAAACGTGATCCCAAGCCCGGACCCAAACCCATTGAACATTTATTGTGAGACCTGATAATTGCAGTTCTACACTCCTCAAGCTGGCCGAGCATCCTTCCCAAATTTAGACATGCAAAGCTCGCAGAGGCATACTCAAGAACTCAAAGCTGCGATCAATGCCAAAGTACTCAATAAAAGATCCGAATATTTATGTACGAGATTTCACGTTTTATGGCGCAATTGTGTCTAAAACATGTTTTTGCCATCAAAAATGTCAAACAAAATTAATAACACAAGAAAACGTGGGGAAGGTTAAGGTGTGTGAATATATTCTGAAGGCACTACAACTTACGAAATCAACAAAAACTCTGCTTCTTCCAAACAGGAATTGGAACATTTGACCATAAGTGGATTTAGTCAGACTGAAAATGTCACACTTTTGTTTATTACATCAGTGGATCTGAAATACAATACCTTTCTGCAGGTGCAACATCCATTAGAATCTGAATAGTGTGCACACCAACTTCACATCCGCTGATGTGGATCTGTCCCAGTGGACTTTTCAAAGAGATGGTCGTCTGTGTGCACCGACTTTGGCTCATGCCCTTCATGCCATTGCCCTGGTAAGAACAAAATATGAATTGTTGCATATGCAAGTGGTAGGCTAACTTTCATTTCTATACATTATACAGTGTATATGTACTTATCATTTGTTGAAAAGCAAGCAGGCCAGTATTAATGATTTGAAAAACAATCCATGTCAGTCATGGTTTGACATGATCCTTACATTAACATCCTTTATTTCTTTGTTTTATGGAAAAAGCTGTGAGCCCATCTAACCAATAAATCCCTAGTTTTCTTCCAGCATTTCTGTTCTATATATCACATAAATGAGAAAAACAATACAGTCTGTTCCCTTGTCTGGTGAGGGATTCCCTAGATAGCTCAACATTATTTTCAATCCATCATTTTTGGTTGATGGCCGGGATGTTTTCCTAGCATTAAATGTGTTCCTTAGGGTGCAACTCTAAGGGGATTTCGGTTTCCAGCCGTTAACAACAGCAAAAACGTGCAGCCTTTCTGACGACTGAGATGGATTTGGGCAATAACCAGACAGCACTTTCTTTAACAAAAAAAAACTGTTATTGAGAGAAGGAAATGATTGACTATCTTGTACAACTCTCCTTTTTGAGGCATGTGGTTATAATATATTAAGCTTACATTGATTGTAATGTTTGTATGAAATCACTATTTTCAATGCAGACCTTGTTGCATTTTATAAAGTAAGTGTAATGGTACAGACAAAACAACCATGACAATATAACTTATTTTATTGATGTTTACCGGGCCATATCGCTCAATTCCCTTCCTGTCGATCGACATTAACTACACCAAAAGCTGCTAGGAAAATAACTATGCCTGTAAAGAACCTAATCTCCCGCTGTCCAACAACTCCCAGTTTTGCAACATAAACTTGCACTCAACCCTGTACTATTGGCCAAACTGTAGCCAGGAGTTTCTTTCATTAACAGAATGATGAATCCAGAAAAATGCTAATTTTATGTTTGGTTTTATCCATTATATGATTATTCATAATTTTGTAAACACATTCATTTGTATTACCTATGTACTCTACCTCTCATCCTGCTCTTTCCTCGGCTACTGCAGGCCTCCTTGCTTTTGAAATCTCCAATGCGATTGTATTCTCCTATTAAATTCATATTTTACATCAATTTGTTGACTCCTTGGAATAATCAATATAACTGGTCAAAATCCAGGTCCGGTCTACACAAATCTGTTTCACCTCCTGTGGCATATCCTTAAGGAACTACAATGTTGCTGTCTCTTCCAATAAAATCATTCCTGGGTCTTTCAGTCTTTAGAAGGAATCTTTGATTAGGCTACTGCTGTTTTATTGCAGTTAACTTAAATTATTAATGAAAACAGGTAAAATGTTGCAGGTGTAGCATAACTATAATTAGTAAATTCCTCAACACGATTGCATTGTTGTAATGTGGTTTAAAAAATAAATTAAACAGTAGGTATCATCAAATAAACCAGTCTATCATAACCAGATTTACTGATAATAGATTATTAAGGTTGAGTAAACAAGCTGATGTGCTTGCTTCAGTGTATTCTACAAAATGCACTGATGGGAAGACAGCGATAAGTTGACTTGTTATTTACTTCAAGTTGCCTAAACACACATGGCAAGGCAACTGTTCTGCAAACTTATGTGAATAGGTAAGGCAACTGTTCTGCAAACTTATGTGAATAGGCAAGGCAACTGTTCTGCAAACTTATGTGAATAGGTATGTGAGATATTCCTTAAGGAGGAAGCAGAAAACAGAATGCTATCAGTATATTTAACAACACACAACAATGACATGACAGTGTACTTCATCACTAAAGAATTTAACAAAGTAATACAAATAAATGGGTTTAAACTAAGGCACCATTAAAAAGAGATAGCGAATTAAAATAGATCAAAAGGCCATAACTTTAACTGACGAGGTGAAATGGCCCTGAATCTCCATAAAGACAGTTGAAAGCGTGGGGCATACTAAAACACCGTCTTAGATTTTGACCAAATAATTACTTGATTAGTGCTTTTCATATGTCTGTCTTAGGGAAAGTTAGCACGGCACATACAACAGATTAAGTCGTAGGCTATGCAGGACTCTAAGTGGACAACGTTATCACGAACGTATGACGTAACAGACATATAAAACAGTCACATTTGGGGAAACGGTCAATGTATTTCTAACAAATAATTTTTAGACTAATGTGACTGTGCCAGTGAAGATTTTTACGATACTTCAAATCTATGGTGTGGCCACATCCTTTGAAGATCTATTTTTTACACTCGTAAAGGGACTGGTTGTTCTCTCCAAAAGTGTTGCCATGCAGGCTGGCTAACTAGCTAACGTTATTTTCACTCGCTAGCTAAATTCAGCTAACCTCAAACAAGAACCTGGAATGACAGTGACAAGCTGCATTTTCACATGTTTTAGCTTTTCTACTACCAACCTTTACAAGAATGTATGAAAGGATGTATGCAAGAGTGATCTTGCTAGGTGAAATGTTGTTTTGCTTCGTCTTCAGTGTCCAACTTTCACTTCATAGTAAATAAAGGTATTCAAACCGGATTTAAAGTAAAACTTACTTTCCATTGTCCTGCAAGTGCACAGCCATGCTTAAAAGTAGCCACGCTTTACCAGTGCCGTGTCTTACACTAAACATATCCAACCATTCAGGCTCCAAACAACTAGCTTGCTATAAAATGTATTAGTCAGAGGCTACTAAGCTGTAAGTGTACTAAGCTACAAATATTTGCAGGAGAAATACCATGTACACTGGTGAAATTAAATATAACTTACTGTTCAATATGACCCGTATTGTACCAACAACCAGGTGCCTTGTTATCAGCACTAATGAAAACGTGTGCCAGTGTTACCCAAAGCATGAAGGCATGTCACTACACGGTCAAACGCGTTTCTTTTCGGCGGAAGTCATTCATTGATAACGCAATGCAAGTGTCTGTTGCGTTTTTAATTAATTCCCTTAAAACTATTCCTCGTACCCGAGGTCCATAGCACAACTGTATTATTATAGTATTATTAACCCGCTGCTTTGAATGCTGATTGGGTGATTGCCGTGGTATATGGTACGTGTTTCAATCCAGTTTATAATCGCAATAAGGAGTTTGTGGTGTATTGTGATTATTTGACCTTGAATTAAACAGACTATATCATAAACATGGGCATTTATTGTTATAGAAGAACCATGGAGTTTTACCATAAGTTATATTCATGTACTATTACACCTGGCCTCTAAAATGGGGAGCAAGAATAGCCAGTGACTAAATGAATGTATATCTAAACACTTTGTTATGTCTATGACTGATTTCAAGTTCTTAATGTTAATCTCAAAAGCATTGCATGGATTTTACTCCTACTTATGTATCTCGTTTATTAGGTCTGCCCTACATACAGTGCCTTGCAAAAGTATTATTCACCCCCCTTGGCATTTTTCATGTTTTGTTGCCTCACAACCTGGAATTAACATGGATTGTTTGAGGATTTGCATCATTAAATTTACAGAACATGCCCACAACTTGTAAGATGTTTTTTTATTGTGAAGCAAACAACAAATAGGACAAAATAACAGAAAAAGTCAATGTGCATAACTATTCACCCCCCTGAAGTCAATAATTTGTAGAGCCTCCTTTTGCAGCAATCACAGCTCCAAGTTGCTTTGGATAAGTCTCTATGAGCTTGCCACATTTTACCACTGGGATTTTTGCCCATTCCTCCTTGCAAAACTGCACCAGCTCCTTCAAGTTGGATGGTTGGTGCTGGTGAACAGCAATCTTTAAGTCTGACCACAGATTTTCTATTATATTGAGGTTTGGGCTTTGACTAGGCCATTCCAACACATTTACATTTCCCCTCAAACTACTCAAGTGTTGCTTTAGCATTGTGTTTTGGATCATTGTCCTGCTGGAAGGTGAACCTTTGTCCTAGCCTCAAATCACGCACAGAATGGTACAGGTTTTGCTCTAGAATATTCCTTTATTTAGCACCATCCATATTTCCCTAAATTCAGACCAGTTTCCCAGTCCTGGCTGCTGAAAAACATCCCAACAGCATGATGCTGCCACCACCATGTTTCCCTGTGGGGATGGTGTTCTTTGGATGATGTTATGTGTTGGGTTTGCGCCAGACATAGCGTTTTCTTTGATGGCCAAAAAGTTAAATTTTTGTCTCATCAGACCAGAGCACCTTCCTCCATACATTTTGGGAGTCTCCGACATGCCTTTTCACAAACTCAAAACGTGCCATTTTGTTTTTGCTGAAAGTAATGGCTTTCTTCTTAGCCACTGCCATAAAGCCCAACTCTATGGCGCGTACGGCTTAGTGTCATCCTATATACAGATACTCCAGTCTCTGCTGTGGAACTCTGCAGCTCCTTCAGGGTTACCTTCGGTCTCTGTGCTGCCTCTCTGATTAATGCCCTACTTGCCCGGTCCGTGAGTTTTGGTGGGCGGCCGTCTCTTGGGAGGTTTGCTGTTGTGCCATGTTTTTTCCATTTCGTATTGATAGATTTGATGGTGCTCCTGGGGATAATCAAAGATTTAGATTTTTTTTTTTTATAACCTAACGCTTGTACTTCTCAACAACATTGTCCCTTACTTGTTTGGCGTGTTCTTTGGTCTTCATGGGAGTGTTTGGTTAGTGGTGCCTCTTGCTTAGGTGTTGCAGCCTCCGTGGCCTTTCAAAAAAGGTGTGTATATGTACTGACAGATCATGTGACACTTAGATTGCACACAGGTGGACATCATTTCACTAATTGTGTGACTTCTGAAGGTAATTGGTTGCACCAGTGCTTTTTATGGTCTTCATGACAAAATATATACATATGCACATGCCAATTTTCAGTTTTTTATTTCATAAAAATTGTTTTATGTATATATTTTTCTCCAACTTAGACTATTGGGTTCTGATCCATTACATACAGTTCAGATAAAAAAAACATTGAACTAAAGGCTTTAATGCAACAAAATAGATAAAAAGCCAAGGGGGTGAATACTTTTGCAAAGCACTGTACCTATAAGTACACCACAATCACAAAATGCATGCCTCTTTAATGTTCCAGGAATTTCTTAACAAACAATTGGATGCAGGGCTTTCTAACGTAAAGCTCCATTTTGTTCAATGATCTACCTGTCCATGACACAGACACTGTCTCACTCTAAGTCTTTACTGATGTCTCATCTCTTTAGGTGGGTCTATGATTGTGCAGAGTCTGGCTCAATGGGTGAAGGTGAAAGGCAAGGCACTGGATTGATGAACCATACGTACTTGCAGTCTTTTGCCTGACGGGCTTCCCTTCTCTACTGGGATATCCTCTCTCCAATGCTATTTCAGTGGCTGAATGACCGGCTTACTAGAGTTGCCTTATGCCATCCCTAACACTCCTGCAATGGGAGAAAAATGTGTAGGCTATACTGAGCATTGTCTTTATGCTGTTATAGTTCATGTGCCGGAGGACTACGGTCAGTCTGTACTGTCTCGGGCCTTATTTTTTACTTGCCATTCATTTATGCAATAGGGGACTAGGATCGGTCTGAATTATAAAGTAAGGTATTTTTAACCAAGGAACGCTCTCCCTAATTCCCCTGGTGTCCTGTTGAATCTTATAAGGACCTGAGAACTTGGACCAAACTTTAAGACTAAATGGCTTGGCGACTTCATCTGGTTGTGTTGAGGATCTAGTTTCTGCCTGACAACTCTTGCTGTCACTGGCCACAGCCCATCTGGTCGTCCCTGTCCCACGTCCTCCTGGGTGTGTTGCTGATCAGAATCTTCCCTGAAGACTCTGGCCACAGCACACCTGTTTTTATTGACCCACTTGTCATCTGCACGTATACATTTACTGATGACCGATGTGGCCCTAAAACGTAATGTAGTGTTAGGCTCCTCTCTTGGTTTCCTTCCTTGGATCCAACCATGACTAGGGAGTTGCTCCTAGCCACTGTGCTTCATTTTCTTGTTATTGCCTGCTGTTTGGAGTTTTAGGCTTGGTGCCTGTATGAGCAGTTTGTGACAACTGCTAATGTATAAAGAGCTCTTTCATATAACGTTGATTGATTGACATGTGACAAATACAGAAAATGGGGGGATAGAGATCCAGGAAAAACAACTTACGGCAAAATGCATAGGCATCTGGTAGAACTCAAGCATAGAAGGCGTTCGTGTGCATACTGTGCACAGTGCAGGCAGTGACGTCACATTTAGAGTGAGAACAGCTTGAGAGGCCACCTTTTGTCATGGCTGAATACCTCTGGAAATACCTCTAACTTCCCACAATGATTTGTATCAGAGGAAAAAGTCCATTAGATGAATCGACTGTTGCAGTTGCCAGTTCAACTGATCTAAGGAAATAATTCCAATATAGTGCCACCTTGTAAATTCATGATGTACATGTATCTGTAGCATTGGCTAGATCTAATTACTGCATTGCATAAGCTCAGACATGGCAGATCTCTTTTTTTTCTGTGGAATTCCTCAGGTATTTTTAAATGCTCTCTGTATCCAAGAGTATTTTTTCTGTTGATGACCGTTCAGAAAAGCAAATCTACTTGAAAATGGGAAGTACGCTATACTGAAAATGTGTGGTTGGACCAGAATTATTATTTTTTTGCCAAGGCGCAAGATAAAGAGAAATGGCAACGTGTCGTTGGCCTAATCATAGGCTGAAGAAAATTATATACGATGAAGCATCATGACTGGTTGTTTTATAATATGGAAAGCCTATAAGAGAAATGTTTTGGCTACTAGGGCTACATAGATTACTATAAATGATTCAGCTTATGTTACATGAAATAACAGGCATGTCTTGCTTTACTGTATTTTTTAAAATCATGCCAGAGTATCCTAGATTCTGGGTGTAAAAAAAAGTTCAAAGTTTCTTATTATTAAAACACTTCTGTATCAAAGCCTTAGGCCACCTGATTATTATCTTTAGAACCTATGTTCAATATCCAGATGGGAAGTGATGGTTTACTTGTAAAAATCAACGTACATTTAGTTTGTTTTAATTGATATCTGGGGCAAGTTGAAAGTGGGGCATGTTGAAGAGAATAAATCCAGTGGAAGACTTGGTGGGCGAAATGATCTTGGAATGTTGAGCATATCCCAGGCCCACATGACAAAGGTGCGCTGAAGGAGCCTGGGAGACCATCTGTTTTAAGCAACCCAGGTTTAAGCAACTCTACCTATTTTTCTGCATCATCAATTCAAATATGAAACATTTCAGAACTCTTGAGAAAACAAACCATAACCCTAACAACAGTCCTAACTTGTCCTCATTTGATTTAAATTATATCATTTTACATTTACGTTTTAGGCATTTTGTAGGCACTGGCATTCTAGTGATTGACATATTTTAGGTAAATTCAATGTTCAGAGACAGAATTAATAATTTTTCCTCTTTCCATTCCTTCTTTTTGGTTACTAGTCAGAAGCCATAACTACTAGGCTATCTGCTGCCAGCCAGCTGCCTTCTGGTCAGTAAAGAAGCCTATAAAAGTAATATATGATATTTGAATCTGATTGGCAGATTCATAAGAATGGGTGTTTCTACCCTTTGAGATAGCATTTCCTTCCAGGCACATTTTAGGGTACCTTTGTCCTTTCTGCATTTTGACTGTTCATGTCGACTAGTAACAAACTCGGAAGGGGCAATAAGTTTACTTTGGGCAGTCAGCAAAAAAATGAGCAGAATGAAGTCTAAAGTAGACAGTAACAGTGAGAGAGCTTTTCCTTTGAGAGTTGGATTCGTTCAAGCAATAGCTCAAACTGTAGATAAAATGACAGGACCTTACAGGTTCTTCCTACAATAAATAAGCCTCCCCTGGCCTCTTGGTATGCCTATATGGATATAGAAATGTGTTACCAAAAATTAAATTTCTGTGTTTGAGTTTTTCTGAGCCAAAATTCTGAGAAGGTTTGATCGAATGCAGTCAGCCCATTTGAGCTTCACTGCTGTTGGCCTAATAGGTGTTTTGTGTGGTAGGGTATCATTGGTGGGCACTTTACCAACAAACAACAATGCTGTCCAGGGCAGACAGCACTGGAAAAAAGTTACTCAGAGGGGCTGGCAAAGAGAAATTATAAATACTCAGTGTGAAACCAATTATAATGTCTGTACAGAACATGGGATCCCAGGACATAGTTCAAAGGATACAAAAGAGGCAGTTACACTTACTAGTGGCAAGTTGGCCAGAAGAAAACATGGAGATCAAGGCAAAATAGGTGCAGAAAGGACAAGGCCCCTGCACATGTGACATGTATGTCCAGATGGTACATGGTCATAATTACTACAACTTTGAAATGACACTTATGTAAGTAGGTGTACTTTACTACTTACAGTACACTAAGATGAGACCCTAAATTAGTTGCAAAAAAATCTAATAAAAATATTGGGTTTGGGGGCCCTAGGCAGCTGTGTAGTCAGTCTATGCCACCAGTCACCACAGATTTTGTAATTAACTGCATCCTTTCTAGTCATGACCTCCTAAATTATTACATATACATTCCTCAGTAAGTCACGACCATAGAATGCTTAGGTCAGTCCCACTAAGGCCTATTTAGAATTGTTGATATACTAGGCATACATGCGCTGTTCATCGTGGCCTGGGGACAAGGTGAAATATCTTGATCAATAAAAATATGTTTCCCCGTTGCTAGAAGACTATTTTGGCTTGTGCTTAAATGAAAAAAGAATAATGTAATAAACTAATATTTCAGCACAAATCTCACACACTATTGCATTCTTGTAACTAGCAACATTTTCCTGTGTCTTCTCTGATCCAGTCAATATATATTGTAAATAGCCTCCCACAGCTGGCTTTCTTTTGAAGCTAAGCAGAGTCGGTCCTTGATGAAAGGGAGAGCAGATGCTGCAGAAAATAGTGTTGGAGGGTCAGTTTAGGACACACCCCTCTGTTCTTAAGATCAAATCTTAATGCCCTAGGGCAGTGAAGGGGACATTGCCCTGCATCCTTGCATTTATCATGCGTAAGGGTATTATCTCTAGTGTCCTGGTTCAATTCCCAACATGGGTACCTAATCATCCCCTTCATTCCTAATTGGCAAACAGTATATCATTCCTCACCTCTAAACCTCATAGCTGATGTGTTATGAGCATTCTGGCACAAATTGGTAAACATGTATCAGTGGTGGGGGATGAGGTTAGTTTGCCCCTTACCATGTAAAGTGTTTAACGGAGTACCTCGGTTGGTAAAACGGCAGAATTTCCTATAAATCAAATGTATTATTATCATTACTATACATGAGATTGCAGCAGGTATCTTATCTGTGCACTTTTGCATTTCTGTATTTCCTTGCAAGCTTCCATTTGAGCTTCTGTGTGTGGCAAGCCAGGCAAGGCCCACGCCACCCCTGCAGAGACCATTTTGAAATCTGTGAGGATTTCCGTGCCATCTGGACCCGCTGCCAGTCTGCCCCAGATAGTAAGGGTTGGCAGCACTACCCGACGGTGCAATATGGCTCTCTCTTTAATGAACTACTAACTGTCCCCCGTTTTAATTGATGTGACATTTGAGCCATTTATCTCTGACATTTCAATGAAAGATGATTCTCAGCCTTGCCATTTACTTTTTTTGTGAATTTTTTTTGTAATTTGCATTTTGCTGCTCAAAACCCGCTTCTTGTCTCTCGTTAGCTAATTAGAGGAACATGCACAATTAATGAAAATGAACATAACCTGTTTTGATATTAGCTTGCTTGAGTGATAATATAAATTACACTATTCTTAATTCTGCATGTGATTCTGGTGATGTAGGCTATAAGTAAGTTGGTTAGAGAATATTAGAGGCATTGCGACCTTTATTCACATACCTACATGTAGGACAGCTTATGTTCACAGCATGGTGAGACTCAAGCTCAATTAATCACCATATGATTGCAGTAAGCAGCCCCCTCTGCTGGTAATATTGGGCCATGATTCTTTGATTGTTGATTTGATTATGATGTCAACAAAATTATATGCCTACCCTGCACTTAACACATTTCATAATGCCATTTATTCAAGCAAAGATTTTCAAATTCAAATTAGATTTAAACAATTTTGGGATATCTATCATATGTACTCTTGCTCTTTTTTTCTTCTCCATTGTATTGGCTGCATGCTGTTGAAACATCTAAGCCTCATGAATCCTATTTAATTTAGGCGTTGACAGTGACTAGTACATTACAGCTTCCAGTGTTTTCTGTGAATGACACATATTTGAATATTTTTAAGATATCCTTTAAAAACAGTTCTACTGATGACGGCGGTTCCTTTGATTGTGAACAGCATCAGTGTAAAGGTGTGGTGCCCTGTCTCTGTTGGCAGCAGGGCTGATCTCTTTTGTTTGAAACTCGAAGCGCTCCCTTTCCTGTTTGGTTTCCCTCACTATTTTTGCTTCTGTGAGGTGTTGATGGACTTACCGAGTACAGTTTCCTTTCTGTATAGACTATGGCACCAGATGTTTGTGAGAATAACAGGACCTATTTTGAAGACATTTTGTTTATGAGCAATTCGTCCATCCGCTTCTTTATGTATGATTGTCATGACTTTACCCAATGTCTCTGCTTCTCTGTGTTCCTGTTTTTAGACTTCTTCTGGTGTTGACGCGGAAGGAGCTACAGTCATGTGTGATATCTAGCATGCTTGAGGAGCTGAGCAATGTCCTGGGGGATATGAACACCCTCATTCTATCAGGTACTCCATCTGACTATGAATCAGAGTGGGGTCAATTCAATTTAAATTGCATTCAGTCATAAATCATTAAACAAAATGTAACTTTTCTATGTTAAAAAGCTTTGGCATTTTTTGAAACTTCAGTGTACTTCCTGAATTGACTGCGATTGGAAAGGAACCACAGCTTAGCATGAATAATATTAAGAAGAAAGGCTTTCTGCACCCACTGGAATTCTTTGGTATTTTTGTAATGTTACACTCCTTGCAGTTACAATAATATGTTAGGTTTACTGCCTTATGTTATACCATCCATTCCTTCTTTCTTATGTTACTTTATTCTATAGAATAAATCTACTGACTACATTACCTCCCCTCCCTGCTTCAGCTAAAAGTAGTGAAACCATGTTCTCTATGCTGGTGCCTCTGTCATGCTCTCCCTCTTCTTTCTGGTATGTGGCTTTTCCTATTTTATTGTTGACACAGTCTTAAGAGTGTCTGAGCACTTGACAAATGAAAGGGCTTGAACTCCTGACAGGCTTTGTCAACGACGCCGTGGCACACTGGTCCGCACATGCTGCGCAGCTTAATGATGACATTAGGATCCAGTGATAATATCAGGACTCTTCAGATAAATGACTGATAATCCAGGGGTTGTGCCTCTTGTATTACACACTTGACAGAGCAGCTAATCAGTGTCCAAGTGACTGCTATTACATAAATCATGAGCTCTTTGATGCATATTCCATCGGTGTTCCCTATTCATCACATCATCCTGGGGAGACTCACCGGCTGACTGGCTACACAGGGGACAGGCTTTTTAAGGGCACATTATGTTTTCCTTAGAATGTGATTTGATCTATTTCACTCTTGATTTGATTTTCTGTGTCCAGACATTTGATCAGAAATGAAATACTGCTAAGTGTATTCCAGCACGCTGTCAGGCTTGTTGCTATGGGTGTCTAGTTCAACCCATTTGCTGTATTTGCATGATGCATATGTGCTGAATGTACAATATTATCAGAGAAGGTGTATATTTTGACTGGTTGTTCCAACGATTTTTCATGGGGTTTTTGCACTAATAGTAATCAAAGGTCCCATGCTTCATAAAATATGACATACTGAATGTCAGATGTATTCTGCAATATTGTTTTAAATTACAGAAATGATTTTTTTATCATTTCTTTTTACCAACAACACCAGAAAATAAACCTGAACTGTGAAGTAGTCTTCAATTCAGTTATGGTGTATGTTTTATTTTGCACTATTGGGGTCACACAATGTGAAAGTAGGTGGGGGTGTTAATTTAATCCCCATTCTTTCCTAGAGCATGGCCACACTCTCTAAGGAGCTTTATCTCTGACAAATGTGTCAAATTATAGAGACCATGACTCTCTTACAAAGAATGTCTGTCAGAGCACATTGTTCCAAGCTCTTCATAAGACTAGAGAATAAAATAAAGGAGAACTCCATAGTTGGACTTCAACATGATACAATTATTTTAAGCCATGTAGGCCTGTCAAAGAGACAAACTACTAATCAAACAAATAGTATTTATATATTTGAGGTTTGGCTAATCAGTGTCCAACACACTACATTTGGTTAGCCATGTAAAACAATACAAATAACATGAGGCATCAGTGCATTTTCTATTCGATTGAGTCTCAGTTTATTATTAAGGTGAATATTTGCAAAATTGTGATAGGCACCGGTCTACACATTCCCATGCAATTCCATGCCACCTGATCACATTGTGGCGCTAAAACAAGCGACATTCTTGGACGTTTTTGTGGCATTTGGTAGCTAAATCCGTGTCCAAATTTGCATCTAGAATCTGCCATTTTGATTTTGATGATTATGAAGCATTTACATTTTCTCCAAGCCACCTAAATCAATCAGTCAATCAAATGTATTTTATAAAGCCCCTTTTACATCAGCAGTTACAATGTGCTTCCACAAAAACACCAGGCCTTAAACCCCAGGGAGCAAACAACAGTAGTGTTGAACTTCAGTGGCTAGAAAAAACTCCCTAAGGCCGAAAATTAGCTAGAAACCTAGAAAGGAACCAGGCTGAACATATTAAGAGTCCAAATTATAATAGTTAGTCGATGCATGTGGACTGAGCCCAGGACAGGGACAACGGGCTGGGTCAGCAGAGTGGCAGCTGAAATCATCAGGCATCGTCTTGACCTGCAACACAATCTGGAACACTTTGGACAGGGAACGCAACGAGTCAAGCCTGGTACTCCACAAGTTTGGGTCAAGACCTCATGTCCTCCTAATTTAAAACGACAGAAGACAGGGAAATTGTATACCCTACTCCTCCAGCACAATAAGTTAGCAGCGTAAGACCTTGGGGCTGAGACGGGGGTCCAATCCTTTCTCCTCTGGTATGGAATGACCATTCTGCACGTAACTTGGCGTGTTGCATCTACGGATAAGTTTCCGACAACACTATTTTTCGAGTCTGCAACAAAAAATCTGCCCCCACTGACCAATGAATTCACATGTGGGTGGGGATTAATGCATGCATGTTGGTCAGGCACAGGTTATTCAGATCCTAATAAAACTTGGACATGTTCATAATAACGGTAGGACATCAAGCATGCAAGCATGTTCAGATTGACCACAAGGTGGCACTATAAAGGCAATGTATTTTAAACCTCCTTACCTGTTTGTCATGGAGTGGAGAAATATTGCACGCATGCTCATCTATACAGGTGCATCAAAAAAAATTTGAATATCGTGGAAAATTATTTTCCCCCATAATTAAAATAAAAAACAGAGAACTTTATATATTCTAGATTACATAAAGGGAAACATTTCAAGTGTATTTTGTTTCAGCTCATGAAAATCAAAAATCCAGTATCTCAAAATATTAGAATAAAAAATATAATGTAGGCCTGAGAAGAGCTCTAATCAGCTAATTAACTCAAAACACCAGTAAAGGTTTCCTAAGTATGTTCATTTATGCACTAAATACTTGGTTGGGGCTCCTTTTGCACAAATTACTGCATCAATATGGTGTGGCATGGAGGTAATCAGCTGAGGTGTCATGGAAGCCCAGGTTGCTTTGATAGCCGTCTTCAGCTTGTCTCTGTTGATGGGTCTGGTGTATCTCATCTTCCTCTTGATAATACCCCAAAGATTCTCTATGGCGTTCAGGTCAGATGAGATGGCTTGCCAAACAAGCACAGTAATACCATGGGCATCAAACCAGTTACCAGTCGCTTTGGCATTGTGGGGCAGATGCCAAGTCTTGCTGGAGAAAGAAATCAGCATCTCCATAAAGCTTGTCGGCAGATGGAAGCATGAAGTGCTCAAAAATCTTCTGATAGACAGCCGCATTGACTCTGGACTTGATAAAACACAGTGGACCAACACCAGCAGATGACATGGCACCCAAATCATCAATGAAACTTCACACTGGACTTCAAGCAACTTGGATTCTGTGCTTCTTTTCCTCCAGACTCTGAGAACATGATTTTCAAATGAAATGCTATATTTACTTTAATCTGAAGAGAGGACATTGGACCACTGAGCAACTGTCCAGATCTTTTTCTCCTTCACCCAGGTAAGACGCGACAGATGTTGTCTTTGGTTCAGGAGTGTCTTGAAACAAGGAATGCGACACTTGCAGCCCATTTCCTGGAAACGTCTGTGCGTGGTGACACTGGGGTCATCCTTGTTGCTTGTGCACCTTTTCCTACCACACTCTTCCCTTCCAGTCAACTATCCACGAAAATGCTTTGATACAGCACTCTGCGAAAAGACAGTCTTTTCAGCAATGACCTGTGGCTTACTCTCCTGATGGAGGGTGTCAGTGAGTGTCTTCTGGACTACTGTCAAGTCAGCAGTCTTGCCAATGATTGTGGTTGTGTTGTTCAGGGAGTTCATTGGTTGATCAGAGCTTTTCTCAGATCAACATTTCTTTATTGTAAATTTTTATTCTAATATTATGAGATACTGGATTTTGGATTTCCGTGTGCTGTGAGCCATAATCATCAAGGCTTGAAATCTTTCTCTCTATGTTTAATAAATGTAGAATATATGAAGGTGTTACTTTTTGTTTTGAATTATAGAAGAAAATATACAAAATATTCAAAATGTTTCTGATGCACCTGTATATAAATCAATCATCCATAACAATATGACCACTGACAGATAAATTGCATGAAACCGCTAATCTTGTTGTCATGGCACCTGTCAGTGGGTGCGTGATTTTAAGTAGCAAGTGAAAATGTTGTCCTGAAAGTTAATGTGTTAGAAGCAGGAAAAATGTGCAAGCTGAAGGATCTGAGTGACTTTGACAAGGGCCAAATTGTGATGGCTAGACGACTGGATCAGAGCATCTACAAAGCTGCAGCCTTTGTGGTGTGTTTCCGCAGTGGTCAGTACCTATCAAATGTGGTGCAAGGAAAGAAAAGTGGTGAACTGGTGACAGGGTCATTGATGCACATGGGGAGCGAAGACTGGCCTGTGTGGTCCGATCCAACAGATGAGCTACTGTAGCGCAAATTTCTGAGTGAATGCTGGCACTGATGGAAAGGTGTCAGAATACAGTACCTCGCAGTTTGTTGTGTATGATGCTATGTAGCCGCAGACCAGTTCTTGTCAACTACTGACAAGATTACTCTCAAATTCCAAATAAAGGTATTGTCATTTAGAGTATTTATTTGTAGAAAATAACAACTAGTAAAAAAAACAAAAAAGATGCAATATTTTCAGACCTCAAATAATGCTAAGATAATTAATGCATATTCATTTTCTACAACAAAATACTAGAATGAGTTCAGAAATCAATATTTGGTGGAATAACCCTGACTTTTAATCACAGCTTCCTTGCGTCTTGGCATTCTCTCCACCGGTCTGTCACATTGCTGTTGGGTGACTTTATTCCACTACAGGCACAAAACTGGAAGTATCTCGGCTTTGTTTGATGACTTGTAACCAGCAATCTACCTCTTGAAGAAATTCCAGAGGTTTTCAGTAGGGTTCAGGTCTGTTGATTGGGCTGGCCATGACAGGGTCTTGATATGGTGGTCCTCCATCCACACCTCTATTGACCTGGCTGGAGTCTTGTGTGGCATGGAGCATTTTCCCAAAAATTGCCGCTACTTATAAGCGTGTCACTGTTGAGCCAAAACCTTTCCTGGAAATTATGTAATTATATGTTCATATGTGCATGATATCATCAGAACTGCTTGCTTTCAATTATTACACAGCTTCTTAAATAGAACAATTGAATCTACAGTATATGACACAACATTAGATATCTATATTATGCCGTTCTGACTGGCTTTTAAAATCTACAGAATAACACGTGCCATTATTTCTGGTCCAACAAGGAACACTATTTTTCAGGGCTTAAACCGGATTTGTGATAACAAGTCTTGCTACTAGCTATCACTATAAGCCAAGTGGATCTAGCAGTTTTGTTTTCTAAATACACAATGTATACAAAATAATATACTATTATCTCATTGCATCTTATTATGGGGAAACCGTTGATGATTGGTCATTTCTGGAATGGTACAACTCTGGTCTTCTGGGCATGGCCAACGTTGTGCTTCATGTTAGCAAAGAGCACTTAGTTATGGTTGCATTTGTATGATAATCCATTAATTGTCTTTAACCTATAGTCAATAAATAGGCTAATTTTATGCATTCATGATTTCTTAACCATGTCAAAATGCTGTTTGGTCTACTTGATCAAACTCCAACATACAATGGTGAAACAAATGATTTCCTGGTGTGGAGGTCCTGAGATAGAAGGGAACTTGAACCCAGTGAACTCTGCTGTTCCTACCATCCTCTAAAGCACCTTGTGAAGTTGCAATACCAGCCTGTCAAGATGGTTTCAATGGTGTAGCAGAATAACATTGAGGGGTTAAAGCCCTGAGGCTTTCTTCACAACTGTCTGGGTGTGTGTGGACTATGTTAGCTGCTAAATCCCTAATGGACCCCTCTTTAACTCAACCCCATTTTCGGCCCCCCATTTGCGCGTTCACACATGCCTCAAGTGTCCCAAAGCTGATGGAGTGAAAATGATCGAGGGTGTAGGGGCTAATTAGACCCTCCAGTGGCCCCTTCAAGCAAGTGTGCAATGATGCAGCCACCGCTTGCGAAGTGGAATCCCGTAACGCACCGCATTGTTTCTGTGCTTGCACAATTTTCACATAAGAAAGGATAGGCATGTCTAATTATATGGCACATTCATTTGTTTATGCATGTTTATTAGACTTTACAGATACCCAATTCTTCCTACATAAATAGATATACTTGTATTTGTTCCAAAACAACAGGCGGGATTTGTACGCTTGAATTTAAGGGGCATCTCGTTCATTTAAAGTGGTCAATGGAATGCTTCATTTAAGTCCCAACTCTCTCTGATCTCTTCCCTATAGGCTGGCTCATCAGGCTCACCACAATTCTCTCATCAGCAAATGCAAAGATGGGGTTGCAGTCATGTGAGGCTTTGTAGTTGTGGGTGAATAAAAAAGCTTGAGGACTGAGCACGCATCCGCGAGGGGCCTCCGCGTTGAATGTGACCATGGCAGATGTTTGGTCCAGTGATACAAACAAGATGCATTGAATCCTGAATGCTGATTGGCTGATATATGGTGTATATGACACCATCACATCACTCTTAACTTTGCATTGGTAATTGGTTTGTAATAGCTGTAAAGTATCTCACAGGTCTGCAATGTTTGTACCTAAGAACAGCTGTTAAACGTTGGCCATATACCAGCTTAAAAAGGCTACACAGCTTGGTTTGTGAAAAATGATTAAAACAATACATTAAAGTTTTTGGCTTGTGTAGGTGGTTACTTTGTCATCTATAAGCTGGATAAAACATTTGCTTCACCTGACATTTATCTTGTGCTAAAGTTTTGGGTATAATGGAGGGGATGTAGTTGATTTACTTTAGTTTAGAAGGCAAAGCAAGCCTATAATGTACAGTTTTAATTTGAAGTTTTGTAGATAAATGTCTGCTTTCCCAGTATCATGGTCTGAATTGATGTCTGGTTTGAGGGCCATTGGTATGCTGACTACAGTTGTGTCCACCAGAGCTTTTGCCAGCGAACTGAGCATTCATTTCTCTGCCATAAGCTACATCCATCGTCATTTTAGCGAATTAGGCAGTGAGTCCAACCAGCCTCCCAACTGCAGGGCCACGTGTAACCACACCAGTCCAGGAACTCCATATCTGTTTTCAAACTGTGGGCTTTCACAAATGAAGAACTCATGTTGAAAAACATCTCAGGAGAGCATATCCGTGTGCTCCTCACCCTTACCAGGGTCTTGACCATAGAGCCGTTCTGACTCATAATTGACTTCAGTGGGAAAATGCTCATTTTCCACAGCCACTGGCACACTGGAGAAGTGTGCTCTTCTCAGATGAGTCCTGGGTACAGTTGTACCGGGCAGATGGCAGACAGCCTGCATGGTGTCGGGGCCACGTTTGCTGATGTCCGGGTTGTAAACAGCAACATTCCACATGCGACAATCAAATCACGAAGAATACCCCTCTCATCCACCACTGATGTGCAGCCACAACCTGGTTCCAAAGGAACCAGCGTTCTCCAGAAGCCTCACCACACCAGCTGTGAGGTAGACAAGTGTGGAGGGATATGCCCCACTTAGAAAATGACAGGGGTGATTAGATGGTTTGATGGAAATGGGACCAGATTGGGAATTGAATCAAGACCCCAGGGTTAACACGACTACTTGTGACGAGTACCATGTGATTTTTCTGTGTGTGGCCGCAAATACCCATGTAACATTACATCTGAGGGAGCACCCTATGTAGGGCTGTCTGTTGCCCTGGAGCTTTGGGATTTGATCATAAGCCCAGAGAGAAGAGAACCTCCTACATACCTTCCAACACATTTTACATTTACATTACACTCTCAAGACTGACTAGTGTTACACATACCGCTGGGATTTTCTGAGTTCGGTCTTTTGTAAATTACCTTAAGCTGTAACATTTTTACCTCAGCAATAACTATTATGTTGCGTTCAATCTACATAAACGCATACTAACTATAGGTACACAGTCGCCATGTCCATATCAAAGTATGTGTCTTGTGCGTGTGCGTGTGTATGTGCGGTAAGAACAAAACATATAAGGAAATGTTCAAACTATATTACAGGACAAAGCACACAGCCAGCAAGTCCCTCGACTCCCAAACACCCGACACCCAAAGTCCACTCAAACACAATGTTGATAGTCCAGCTTCATTACATGTCTTCACCAGCCTAAAGAAAAGACTGGCGTGGCAAACAAGACCAAAATTATAAGAAATACGAACAAACTCGATGTAACCCCGGGGTAAGTAAACCTTTGATATATCCATATGGAAGTCAAAGCAGAATGTCCCATTTGGCTTTCTCTGAAAAACCAAATCAAATGTTTCTATTTCCCTTCAACCTGTCCTCCCATCCACAAAATTCCCAAGTCAAGTGACAGCACACAATCACTCCATCAGCACACCTAAGGCCAATCTACGCCACAAAAAAATACACCTTTTCACTTCGTCAGGTGGTATTAGATACGACATGGCCTGGGACTTAAGATCCTTGTGAATGTTTGTCAATAGACTTTGCCTGTATCAGATATGTAGGCATGTGTGTAACTGTTACAAAGACATTTTGGTGCCTATAAGGCAATTGATAAATATGAAGGATAACCTTTCGATTGTTTATGTTGACGGCTCTTGCTGTGTGTGCGCATTTAATGTCTACCGATTTGTGTTTTAATTGTTGCTGTAATACAGGTCTTAACTAACAGTGGCCTATGTCTCAGCTTAATTTCTCTGTATTACAAAACTCATTTTAGGCCTGACATGCCACCCCTATACCATATCCAGCAACATCTGGTTTTCTTTGCAGGGACCTATAAGAACTGAACCTGCTTACATTCAAACGTAAGGAAATAGTGTGGTGTGGGGTGCTAATGGTGACCTCTCTTTATACAAAATCACTGGAGCCTCATTTAGGCTTCAAATTGCATGCTCACGTATTCTTAACAGTCTTTGGGGTAAAGGCTACATATACATTACAAGTTAAGTCTCTCTAATATAAACATCTTAGTACTGTTATATTATTATATCAGTAAAGTCCCAGAAGGTAGAAGAATTAATAAAGGGGGCAGGTAGATTATAAGAGAAACTAAAGTAATAATCAGAAATTGTTTAGGGACCTTTTATGTTAATAAGCATATAGAGGCTAAGGGACAATTTCCGTCCCTTTAGGCCACTAAAAAATACAATATTTTTGCATGCAGTTCATGCACAGCATTCAGATACCAACACGCAGTATTACCACCATGTGATTAGTAATACATATTATAATATATATATATATATATATTATTTTCTTTTGGAAATAAGGACTGCAATTTGAATTTAGGCAAACAAGTCAGGGTTTGCATTTCTGGTGCGTATGCAACCACAGGGCTTTTAATCTCTTTCCTTGCTGATGAAAGGCCCAGTAATTGCTATATTTCCCTTTTTGTTTCAAGGACCTTTGCCGATCCCTTGGCTTGCATCAGAGGGCAAAGTCATTAGTGGAGAAATGAGCTCAAGTGAACAGAAAGAGATTGCTGGCCTCCCAGCATGATTGGAAACTTCACACATTGCGTTCTAATTTCAATTCAATTTCCAATGTATATGTGTGCCTTAAGGACAATTATAAAAGCATATATATGGGGTTATGCATTTTCATTATATTGGCTTTATTATATTTGCCAGTACTTACAAACTCTTCACAGTCCAGTCCATGTTCTCCATGAAATTGTCTTACTGTTTCAAATGTAACAAATGTACCCTGCAATCAAGCTAATTTTTGGAACTCACTGTTATGGCTATATCTTTAGATACAGTGCAGTATATAAGTACAGCATATACAGCTAAAGTAAATATTCCCGGTTTCTGTATTTGCTCTAGTTTGAAGAAGACAAAATCTACAGATGCATTTTATTGCATTCACTCATCAAATGTTCAATGAGGCATGTTACTGATCAACCACATACCAATATGCAAAGCTTCTTTGTAGATGTGACATTTCTGTGATATTTCAATGAGATTCTAATAAAAATCTAGTCCTGTTGAATAGTCGTACACTCAATGAGTTGATGGCCTAGCGTGTTGCTATCTCTGCAGTCTCTCTTGTGGAGATGCTGTCCCAAGGGTCCTACCAGGGTGCACTGCATATAATTACCCACCAGAAACAGCCCTCATTTACACAAATCAACAGTTTGCACTTCAAAGGATCCATGTGGCATCAAAAGACGATGAATCAGCTTGTGTTATAACATGTTATTTTATACAGATTCACAATTACCTTTGTCCGGACGATAAACACTTTGTTTCATATTGTTACTGTTGGCTGAAACTTTAGTATTGAAGTCCCTTTACAGTCATTAATATAAACTTTTAAAATCATCACTTGTTGTCTATGTTTTTTTATGAATAAAAATATGTTTTATTTCCTTTAGCATCTTTGGTTCCTTCAAATTTTCACTCTGATAGGTTTTGACTGACAGACCATGTCCACTTACCCATTGGTCTGTAATCAAATCAGCCTTGTGACATTAAATAATTTGATTGCCGTAGTCACCTCCAGTAGACTACAGACTGTCTACTGACTGTAAGCCAATTGATGGGGATTATACAGAAATTCAGTTAGTGTGAACAATTAAGATTTGCCAAAACGTTTTATTTCTTCCAGCGGGATGCGACTATTAAATTTCGATGGCCATACTCCAGTTAACACAGTGGTATATGACACCTTCAGGCAAATCCTGGTCTCACAATGACACAGCCACTGTAACAGACAGGCGGAAATGACTAGACTGCTGTGTCGCATAGGGTGGCCACCCAGTGTGTGTACTAATGGAAGTGGATGAATACGCCTAGCATGGTAGAGAGCTCTGTACCCAACCCACCTGTAGTCAAGTGGCAAGTCACGCCAACCTGAGGAGCCTAGTATTCATCTCTATCGTGCAACCTCTGCTGACCATTGAATATCATGTAAAATTCATAAACGGGGGGAAAACAGATTCATGGCAATATTTGGTGCAGTCCAGTAATATACAAAAACGGATATGGGCTGATCTGAATTCTGCAGTTGTAGCTGTTAGCTTCTGGTTGTTTTTCTCCAGTTGAGCACACGTTTTATGATGTTCTTCGATTTTTATTGAATTATATTCTGTCATCTTATCCCATCCCAAACAATGTGATTTGCTGACCATACGATGGCTATCTTAAATTTATTTGTAATTTTCACACGCCGACAATCAAAGGCAGTGATAGATCATTGTTGTAGGTCATCCACGTGCAGCTCTTGCCAGGGGGATGGCAAAGGCCAGCGTGCAGGCATTGCCACACAAAAAATACATGACAAATATTACCCTCAATAGGAATGAGGGGAAACAATAAGTTGTTTTTTGGTAAATATATAGGGAGCCATGGTCTAATGCAACCACCAGCTGTAGCTTGGCATGGCACCAAAAGTCCTTTGTTCGTATTGGTAATTAGTTTGTGCAAGATTCATCCTCTGAAGTAACTAGTCTTAACTTGTGTATTTTAGTATAGAGCTACGTTTGTCGATAATGTCACCAAAATCGTATTAGTATTTTTCTGTACAGGTTAGTAATCCTAACAATCAACTTTTCCTAAGGTATACAAGTATGGGCCTCGTCATTCACCCCTCCTTCTGTCCCAGCGGCCAAAACATTATGATCATTTTAGTTAATTACTAGGTTTTTTGTGTTGAACTAGATTGAATTTGCCTAATGAAACTACAGCTCCCTAAAGGCCTGCATCACAGTTTTGTTTATTCCGCAGAAATATTATGGACGGAAATGTAATCTAAGTAATTAAACGGCATTGGTTCAATTAGTTATAAAAAAAAATCTAAAAACTGCAAAATATGATAGTTTATCGCAAGGCCCTGAACAATGCTCAGTCTGTACACCAACGTGTTCTGTACAGCGTCCTCTACTGAAGCTGCCTTTGACCCTCTGGTGCTGGGCCTCATTATTGTCGGCCCATTAGGGATGCTTGAGTGGGTCTCCAAGCGTGCATACTGCTGTCACACCGCATGACTCCTCCCTGACTCTGCTGCCCTGCATGGTCCTCTAGTGGCCAGGTCATGTCATGGCATGGGTGCCCTGTGAGTGAGCTTGTACCGGGGCTGCCCTTGACATGCCCCCCTCGGGGGAGAAGAGAGAGCAGACTGTCCGGATGAGGCATCAGGGGTGCCAGCTGGTGCCAGCTGCGATGGGAGATTTCCAAGGTGGTGGACACCTGTCCTAACCTGCGCCCTCCATCTCCCAGAATGCATCAGCTGTGGCCCGGCAGACCCATTGTGAGGAAATGAGGCGATAACCTTGAGGAAAAATGCTCCCAGCGTCACATTAAGAGAGAGCCTAATTGTCCAACGCTACCACTGCCAAACGTCATTAGGATGTTCTGTCATTTACTTCAACATAATGGCTCAGCGTGTTCTTTGGCTGAAGCTATTTTGACTCTCTGAGATGCATTCAAAGTTACATCCCATCATGACCAATCAACATGAAACCTGAGAACAATAATACGTCTGCAGTTTTCTGACGACATTTGGAAGTAAATGTTAGAGCACAAGTGGGTGTAATGTCGCTAAAAGACACCATGTCAGGGTAAATAAAAGGCTTAGCACAGGTCGATGGAACTGCCATTCTAAAACTGCTAACATTATTTACATGTGGTGACTAGTATGTATTAGCTTTCTAGTACAAATGGCAATGTGACTGGGTTGTTAATACACGACATGCTGATAGTACAGTGTGCACTCTGTGTGATTTAAATTAATCACACTCACCCATTACATTATGCATACAGTAATAAGAATAGCCCTGACCACTCTGCAAAGATACAGTAGGCTCCAGAGAGATGTCTTCTGCACCATAATTTTGGGGAGCCCATTAGTAAAACAAAAATCACCTTTGATATATTAAAAGATCCTCATTTTCTTACTGGCTAACTGGCCCTAACCATAACCCGCTCATTGTATAAAGTGACGGAGAACTCAACATCCTCACTCCAGCAGCATAATGCGGGGATGATTCTGTGATCTGATGTTTCAAGTCTGTGGGAGTGTCAGAAATCCACTGCGAGCTGCTTCTAATTGCAGATACACCTCAGCACTTGAAAGTAATGAATGTGAGCATGGTGAATCCTCCAAGGATCAAACGCTAGTAATACATCATCAGTTCTGAAAAGGGTAATTCGTTTCCCTTCGCCAAGCAAAATATTGGACGTTTTTTCTATTAATTTATTTCTTCCCTCAATGCATGATTTTGTAATTGAAGTGCTATGAATAAAGTAACCCATTCTGTATAACTTAGTGAGCACCATGCCTTGACTGGATGTGGGATTTCAGAGTGTAAATATTGGTAGTGAGGAGCCTCAAGGATCCGTGTTGTTAAAACAGAAAAATTACATGTTTGATATGGGATCAAATCAAAGACCATTGCAAACCATTTACTACTGTGCCTCATCTTAAAATCAAAGGCATACTTTATCCTGTAGCTATGTGAAAATCTTAAACTAGGCTTTGGCAACAGGTATCTTCACTGCTTTTGATTGTTTCGGTTGTTGCTGAAAACTGAGATACTGGATAATCTAGATTGTACCCCTAAACCAAGCTAAGCCTTATACCTAGCCCCCAGGAGGTAATTGTGGCACTAGAAACATTCCAGCAGTTCACTTGAAGGCAGAATGTTACAGCGTCTACTACAGTATGTATCTGGTTTAAGGAGTTAGCAAGGTTACTTTGGTCAAACTTGGGATGAACGGCCAGAATAATGTAACTCGCTTATTAAACTGGCGAATTTATGCTTAAAACAGACCAGCTTTGTGGCAACTTTTGTCATGGTTAAATCAACTCACTCTGAATGCAAGTTGAAAACAACTGAACTTCAGATTACTGTCGCAAGTATTGCATTATTATTACCCTTTTTGAGGATGAACACATTTATTAAAATCTTTACTTATTACCTATATACCTATTTCAGCATAATCATTCTCCAAAGACTGATGCTGGTTACTTATACCGTACATATTCACAAACTGGCGCAAAAACTTCACCAAATAACATTATACATTATGATTTGTCCAACCTATTTAGTTATGTGATTTTTCCAGAAAAAATATGTTGTATTCAAGAGATCACTCATTTTTGGAGACCCACACAGACATCTTATAGTCTTTTGGTCTTACTATCTTTTCTCATTACAGCAAAATGGAAAGTTTTACCAATATATTATCTAAAACGCATTCAGGAATTCACTACAGAGGTATAAAATAAATGTTTCGGGGATATGATTAGGCTGTATTAAAGCATTCGTGGAGTTTGTTTTGCATGCTGCGGTACCCCTGGTTGCTCTCTAGGACCCGTAGATTCTTAGAAAATTAGTAAACCATGCTTGTCTAGGGCAACATGGGGCATACAAAATTAATTTGCCTCAAGCAATTTGTAGTCAAAACCATTCTTCTTGGGTCAACAGGGAGCAGAGTTCTAAAATGCATCCATATCATGCAATTTCCCCATTTATAAAATGGCTATATTGTCTGTTATAAAGTAGCTGTTAAATAAGTGAAATTTGGCTACTCATCCAAAGTGGGATTATTTGATACAATAATGGTCCAAAGCACGTTTGCATCCCGTATTTCAAGTTGCTTCATGTCAACATGATACAAATTCCATTTAAATCATTATGAAGATGCCAGAATCCACAGCAACCTATCGTAGTGATTGCATACATTTTCATATTTTTCATCTTTGTTTACCATGGAAATCAAACCCACAACCCTGACATAGCAATTGCCACACTATACCAACTGAGCTGTATGGGACAGCCTCGTGTGAAAAGTTATCTTTCAGCAGCCACTCTGAAGTATATTGGTACTGTAGGTGTTTATGATTAATACACATTAATAAAAACAATGATAAACCTTCCCTGAACTGTAAAATATGTAGCTATAACATTTGACATGGTAACACCACAAAACCATTCATTTTTATTGAGATATATGTGAAATCTTATTCTTGATGTTGATTGATGCTTTGAAAGTTGTGCTTGGGCATGAACACAACATGCATTATTGTCATGTCTTGGGTTTAATAACAATGGTATGTTGTGCATACAAAAACTTTACCCTTGGAGAAGATGAATGTGCTTCACACTTAATACAACATAAAACATATAACATTCAAAACAGAACTTCTCCCAAACTTCATAAAATAGGCAAGGGATGAATTCAAAACCCAGAATGGTAAATGGAGTTCACAGAGATGAATTATGCATAGATTATGACCAAAGTTGTGGCAGAGCTTTTATGGGTTCTAATATAATTAACTTTTCTGATGTTCTGCAACTCTAGTTTAAGCTAATGTCTAGCTCCTTTAGCTGTTTCCAAAGCTAGATATTTCCTTGGATTATGAAGAGAAAACACACAAGCTTGCAATGCCGAAATTCCAAAGTAAAAAATCCCCAGTCTTTGTTCACTAATTCTTTGGTTTCATGTCCCCACAATCAATTGGTTTGAAAAAAAAATATTCTGTCCAGTCTAGTTGTCTGCTGTGTTAGCTTTGGCTAACAGCTTTGATAATTTTTAGGTTTGCAAAGTTTTCCCAAAATGTCCAGCCACATAACCATGCTTTTTTCCATTACAATAATACATGTACTTTATCAGCTATGAGCATATTGCTATCCCCTGGCCTCTGCAGCTTCATGCTGAAGCTCGTTTGATGCAGATGTGTTTATCTTGATCTATCTCTCGTTTTCAATACCTGCGATATTGCCACAATGACAGTGATTGAATATATTGCTTCCTCTTTGACGCCATCTTGTCTGCACCAAATACAGCGAGCTACCTTCATAAATACATAGACCTGGTCATATTTTAAACTCTCAGAAGTGGTCCATACACTGTGTTGCAAAAGTGAAGTGATGTAATCCCGAGTGTCATTGATGCAGCCCTCCCCATTGACAAGCAATTGGTATACAATCCCAGGGCTGGGCTTCTTTGAGACAGAGTAGTAAGTAATTGAAAGCTTTTCTTAACAATTCTTTTTTTAAGTAAAATGTAAACACAATGGGGAAAAACATTTATGGGCTTCCCGCCACTGCTAAAAACATGCCATGTCAGAAGGACAGCATATAAAACAAAATAATCAAACAATCAAGTCAAGTCAGAGGAAGATGAATAAGCTCATATCAAATGGTCAACATTCAAATATACATTAATGTTGAGCCACAATTGTATGCCATATATCAACATTTTTGCTTAAGTAAGTCAACATCATTACATTTGGGTATTTCTCTTAATTAACACAGAGAGCAATAAGATGGGAGGCCGTAAAACCAGGGCCTTGGTAACCTGTCATCTGCAACGAACAGTGAGGAGGTGTGTGCCCTCTGGGGGAGTGCGAGTGGAATCAGGGGTCTAGGGTGTAAAAAAGGAGAATTTCAAGGACTGATAAATGAGGAGCTCACTAACAGCATACGGTATGTGCTTTAAACTGGCTCCCCCTTGGCCGCCCTCATAGCGAGCAATCCTTCATGGAGAGTTGTGGGGCCTCACGCCTTACTTGCTTCCTGCTTTGTTACCAGACCAGGCCCCCTGCAAAGGCTCCATATGGATCTGTGTGTGCAGGTTGGCTGCTTCTCGTAAATCGTCATGGCAGTCAAATTGTTGGCTTTAAGTCAGGCAATTTTAGGGTTTACACTGTCGTTTATGGTAAATATCATCATTATGGTTTCAACCGGGCCTGTACAGTGAACAGGTCACTCTGGTTGACAGCATCTTCCGCCTGTGATCTGGAGGAGTGTAAAGAAAAGAAAATTGTTAAATACACCCCAGTGCGTCCACTTTCAAAGAAACTCCATACACCCTCTAACTTCAAGCTCCTTTCTGTAGGAGTCAAGGTGTGTTCAGTAAGATATGCAATATGTTGAAGCGAACGCTGTTCGCAGCACCACACCGACATTACTAGCAAACTGCATAGTGACAATACATTGAAGTGACCTTTGATACTTGGACCAACATCTATTGCTCATTCCTCCATCGTATAGCCCATATTGCCACGGTGGGTGCTCACCAAACTATTCAGCACGCTTTAACCAGCCGGCTGGGCACATATGCCCTGCGGTTATTCTACTGGACCCTCACCTCCTTCTAATAGCCCCCCCAGCCTCTCACTCTTTCCAATGGATTCTACGCATTGTTTACAGAACATGCGGGTCTAGTGTAATAATAAATAAGAAGCGTGTGTGCCGTGCCAACATGATTGATTACGACAGGGAGGCAAGGTCAGGATGGAGGAACAGGCTAGGGCTGTCCGACTCATTGAGTTAACACTGTATCCGTATTGTATGAGTGTCACCAGCGATCCAGTGATTTATTACTACAGCCACTTCTCAGTTCTATTTTTTCTCCCCAGGTTTTTTTTAACAAGATGATTTGAGTATGAAATGTGACAATAGAATATAGGTGTAATAAATTTGTGTACATTAATAATGTATAGATGGTTCTATGACACGTGAGGCTGTAAATAGAATGTCTATATGAACGTCAGAGAATCAAGTAGGGTCAATTATTTTATTGTTTTTTTAAACATTAATTTTATGTTAATGCTAAGCATTTGAAAATGTTCTTTTTTAACCCAGGTGAATACCTCCGTAATAAGCATACCTGTTTCAAACATGCCCAGGATTCTGGGGAAGAAACAAATCAAAGAATCATTTCAAACGAATTTGATCTGAATATCATTCCACAGCCTGTCTTCAAACCCTCCTTCAACAAAAAGCTCTCCCTTGTATTTCTCTTCATTGTTTTTCATAGGATATAACCTTTAGTCTGTGGCTGGATACACAATGCCCCTTAGGACCACTGGACTGCTCACTGTTTAGTGCATGTCAAGATGCCACCAATCTGGACTATTTCCTCGGGGAAGTGTGTAAGCAAGCTCCACGCTCTGTCAGTTATCCTGAAATGTTTCAGGCTGAAGATGGATGGTGACGATGTGTCACTTTGGCCTAACCAGAATTTCACCACCATACCCATGCCTTGTATCTTTTAACACAGCATCTGAATCACAAGACAGCTTCCCTTTAAACACAAAAAATAAATGATGTATACCCCTTTCTTCCACCGTTTTGATTTCAAATACTTTTTAATCAAAAACAACTGAACAGCACAAGTAAGTTCACAAAATAAGAAGCAATGAGCTTGTTTTTTTCTTCTCTGTAAGGCATTAAAGAAAAAAAATATATGCCAAGAGGAAAAAAACAAATAAAAAAATTTATACATTTTAAAAGACAAAAAAACTGACCACCAAACCTTCACTCACACATTGGCCAGTCTCTCTTTCCTCCCTTCCCACCTCTTAAAATATTTCACATCAACTAGACCTATCAAGGAAGTTCCTGCATAATTAATTTTTTTGTGTATTCTGTGTAAAACCTTGAATT
>JACXGJ010000208.1:0-17500 GCA_016801105.1 Esox niger | reverse complement strand
TGGCGTGGTTACTGTTGGGGCTAAAACAACACTGGTTACCTTAGTTAACATTCTGCTGGCTAAACAGGCCTTTTAAAAGACACACATACTGTATCTTCATAGAAGTCCTCTCTCTGGTACTCATTTCTCTCTTATACAAATAAAGCTTTTTCTCCAGAAATGGCACATCAGTTTACAAACTGTTTTTCTGGAGCATAAACAGTAGCATATGAATAATCTATATCATTGAATATTTAAACTGCTCTCTCTTTTCACATCGAGCAATTAAACACGTAATTAAATATCTTGGTTTGCGTTTGATGTTACGCTTTTAGCATGATCATTCTGAACACAGGGCATTTTCCATACGTAACACACATTTCTGGGAAACAAATACACTGAAGTGCTTTCTAATCTAGTCATTGTATAACAAAACAATGTTGATGTCACGACTGAAATATGTGACATGTTCTTATTCCCGTGTTGTAACTTTATCAATAAAACCTGCCTTATTTCTTCAGCACACGGTTATGTTAGATAATGGATTTATCTTATATATCTAACAATCAAATTCCCCGGGAATGGAGATTTTGTGCCCAGTTGATCACCTCCTTGACAGGATTGGGCTTTCTAGTGCCAGCCTGCCTGCCTTAGAGAATGGTCCCCTTCTCAAGGACCTGCTATCACCATGTGATGTGTGTGCCAACCTCTTGCTGTACCAGTGAGATAGAGAGCTCATGCAAAGACGTATTCATGCTGGAGCCCCCCCCCCCCCCAACCACACACACACACACACACACACACACACACAGGAAGGAGTATGGACAAACATGGGATGTCTCACTGGGTCTTAATCTATGTAAAGATCCCATCTCTAAAAATGACAGAAGAGTGGCTCCCGACAGTTCGCCTCTTACCCTGACCCACACACTACCACACACAAACAGAGCCTCCTCACCCTCTCAAACACTCTCACACGGCCCCCTCACACTCTTGTTTGACTTTGTGTGTGCTTCGCTGGGTTCATTATGACAGGCTGAGCGGCGGGGAGGGAATTAAACTGTTAAGGAGACATCAGATGCAGTCTAATGTTTAATGCAGGAGCCAGGGCATGTGTTGACTGATAATGAATACAAACAGGGCGACGTCTTATTTGTTGAGCTTTTCATTGGAAACGACTGGGCTGCTTGACATCCGCAGCTAATGTACTGTATGGTCTATTGTTGTTGTACCCCCTCTCATCTTTTCCCCAAGCTTTATATTCTTTAACTTCTTTCATTGTGCAGATTCTCAAGAATATGGCGACATTGTCGACAGACACAGACTTGACTTGAATATGCCTCACAATAATGTTGTAATTGTTAGGAATTATGGCCCCATAATGATAATGTGAGGATAGGTTGTTGTGGTAATAGTTGTACGAATGTTGCCCCAGTGAGCTGTAATTTGTTCTTTCGTACCTCGCTTCATTTAATAGGAGGGGGGCATAACCTCACAAGAAGTAATAGCAAATATGGCACGATGAAAGTGTTAATTATATAGCCAGGCTTCTCTGTTTATCACAGATGAAGGTACTGAAAATATTGACAAAATAATTATTGTCATGGCAGTATTCAAACGTATTCGATCATTCAACAATGATTAAATATTTCAGTAAAATATTTAAATGGTGTTCCTTATGCAATGGTGTACCATGAAAAGCCTAGTCATCTGTCATTGTGAAAGCACTTTCCCAACTTCTGTTACATTTTCAAAAATCTTCTGAAACCCTGTTTTCAGAGTGTATATAATGTGACCCATCACATTTGCACCTCTATATTTCTTAGATTATAATCTAATTTAACAAATAACATAGGCAAAGTACTTTCTGTAATAAGACAATTATTGTATTATTATTGTGGTATAAATAAAATGAAAAACACAGCTAAATTCAATAGCTTGTGTTGCCCCCTTGGGCAATAATATGTTTCTGTAGTCATTTCTTGTAACTGAATATCAGCCTCTTATATCAACAAGGAGGCATTCCTGCACACCCAGTTTTGGAATAACGGAGGCAAAACCCAAAACTGTTGCAACGGTGGGATGTGTGAAGCTTCTGTGAAGGCCCCATCAGCATTTCAATAGGATTAAGTTCTGGGTTTTGCCTCCGTTATTCCAAAACTCTCAGTTTCATATAATTTTGAGCCAATCTGTTGTAGATTCACTTATGTCCTTTGGATCAATTTCCTTTTGGACCCTTTTCATCAAAATGTTTGCATTTTGCCAGATAGCTTTGCATATCCTGTGGAATGAATACTTGACTTGATGACCCTGAGGCCAAAAAAGCCCAACCATAGTGACCCCAGAACCATGTTTAATAGTTGGTATGGGGTTTCTTTGGTTTAAAGGCTGATCAATGTGGCAAGTCAACTGCACGATATACTTGTCTGAAGAACAATACAATTGTATTGTTCCTCAGCCATGCATTCATAATGAACACCAAAAGTACAGTTACATTTTTTGGCTCAGTATTGTAGATATTAGATCACTATGGGATTGCAATGGAAACTCTTTACTTTAATTTGATGGTATTTCCATCAATTTCGGATTAACCATTATGCCACAAGTTTAGCATTTTCTATTGAATTCCAGTTAGTGCAACATTGCGATACAAAAAGAATATAAGATACCTTTTTCTTAGATCATTTTGCAATTTGACAGGAGTTGTAGGACCTATGTAGCTTTCCCCAAAATATAATGAATATTTATTTTATTTTGCAATGAAAGGGCCTTTAGTGTTATTGTGCAAATAAGAGGATTTTAGAAATGAACAACCCTTTCACATGTGGAAGCAAAAGCAGAAGGCAAACATTTCTTAGAACTAGCAGGAACTGAAGATGGCTATAATACAGGCCTGGCAGAACATCATCAGGAAATATACCCAGCGTCTACTGATTTGTTTATGGGTCGCAGACTTCTGGCAATCGTTGCCTGCTGAGGATATGAAACCGTGTATTAAAGAGGACTACTTTAATGTACATAAAGTTAATCTTTCCAAATATGCTGGCACCCTCATATGGCGAAACAAAGTATAAAACCCTTTGCAATATTTAAATGGTTAGTAGTTTATGCACCTGTCCCTCAAGATAAAAGTACAAGTCTCCTACAGTGTTTGATCAGGTGGGAGAACACATTACAAGGGATCTGAGGCAATTCATTCATGCTAAATCTGTCCAGATCCTTCAGTCCTTAGTCCTTTCTTGTGGACTCTCCTTTTCTGCTCACCACACAGATGTTCAATAGAGTTTAGATCAGGAGACTTTCCAATTCCAATGTAGTAGAAAATCTCTTGGTGCTGATGTATGTCTTGATGACAGAAGAGGCTTTCTTCTATAAATAGGTAGTTGGCATGGAGGTAGGATCTCATTACAGTTTTTAAGATTTGTTGACCCCAACTCGAGGAAGATGCGGAGCAAAATAATGTGTGCAGAAAGTAGTGATGAAACTGTACCTGAGTAATATAGTGTAGGCAGGAATATCAGGCTTGCAGTGGTACATCACCATGTGCCTGTCCTGTTCTTAGTAACATTCTTAAGATGGTAAATATTATTAATAAGTGCTTTATATGCATATATGAGTATGAGTAATGGTACACGGCATGCATCTCTCACATAAAGAGTACATATTTATTGAAAATGTTGTTTTCATAGTCTTAGGGATTTCAGTAACAAAATGTCAGTCAGAATCTATAAAGAAATTACTTTCTAACTGCCACCAGTAGCAAGTTCAGCACAACACAAGCTTTGTCCACTGCAACTGACAGGAAGAGAGGAGACAAACATACTTTTATATATTTTAACTTTTCAGCAAGCCCAAACTCAGCCTGGCTCAAATATGTTCTTTAATCAGGGCCAGCCCGGTCCCAACACTATTGGGACCCGCATTTGGGCTGGAGTTGAGAACTTTACAATTGACCCATCCACAAAGCTACGTACTTACAGCCCCCCTTTTACATATCCAATCAACTGAGCCATGTGTGTCTGGGTAAGGCTTATATATACACAAATATTGTCTGGAATTTGTCTTTCGGGATCAGATTTTTAATCTTTTGTTTATTAACAGACGACCATGTTAACTCTGTTAAGCACATGGCCTCATGTGAGGAGATTGTTTGGGCTAAAGCTTAAGAGGGTGCAAACCATTTTGGATATGCAGACTACTCGGCATATTTCATTCCAATTGTAGTTTTTACTTACATTTTTGGGGAATTTGTATATTTTATGAAGTCCCCTACAGCATCTTTAAGCCTGAAAGAAGGTTTTGGGTCACAAGCAAGAAAATATCAACAAATGCAAGAGAATGTCAAAATGCTTTCCTTCATATAAAGAGTTAAGATCTGTGTTCTATTCTCAACTCCACAAAATGTAAATATCGATTATGATATGAAAAATCGGTTACACAGACTGACTGTAGACGCCACAATGGAAAGGTCACGTCATTGACCCATCTGCAGAACTCTTTACCTAATACAGAATACGTTGACAGGGAAATGAAAGAAGGCAGGCATTCTTTATGAAGTGTATTCATTTGGCCATTTGCCATGTTTACTCACTAGAGGACTGCTGTGATGAATGAGAGGAGAAACAGATTTCCTCTCCCACCTCTTAGCTCTCCCCTGTGATTAGGAATCCAGAACATAACCTCCCACACTAGAGGAGGATTGTCAGTGTGTACTGCACACATACAGTATTTGGGATCAACTTCAGTTACCCTGTTTCATTATGCTGCTATCAGATTAGATCATTTTTATTGCTATCAGGTTATTACTTTATCGTGAACATGTTTAGGGAAAAATGTTTGGAAAACATTCTACTTTCAGTAGAATAATGAAGGTATCAAATATACAGGTTTCTTATTGTATCTACCCTTAGGTCACTATTCACCAACACCTTTATTTTATATTCTGAATGCAGTCAATTTAAGAGGGCTTTTTCAGAAAAATGGGGACATGCTATTGTGAAAAGGCAAAATGGGATATTTATGTGAGGTAAAAATGTACATGCTCAGTGGAATGGCTGCATAGCACATATTGCACATCTGAACTTCTCAGGGGAGGACATAAAGGAACCCAAATGTAATTTCACAGTTTTTTCATTTAAATGTAAACTCTCATGTACTTTATTAACAAAGTCATACTGGACAGTAGTCTGGAAATGAGAATGTTTTTTCAAAGATAGCTAAGGATGCATAAAGAACAGAAACATTTTGCTACTACTCTCAACAATAGATAGTACAGCTTTTAATTTAGTTAGTACTGTTGACAAACATCAATGGAAGAAAGTTATGATAGATTATTGTTTGGAGGATGATCCCGGTGTGCTTATTCAAACCAAGGAACTGCCATATTTGGGTAATATTTAACATTAGGAAAAATACATTAGAGAGTCTGATAGGGAAGAAACTGAGGTCATCACACACCAATTCTTTGAATTATAAAAATGCCTTGTTAAAGTGGAGTATGAAAATAACATGCATACAATCTGATTGTAAAAGTTTGAGGAAGAAAAAATGTCAAAATGTATGCTGTTATTCATTTACATTAGTATGTGCTGTATAATCAGATCATTTGTTGTATTTATTCAATGAAAGTTAGCTTATTGTTTGCCAGGAGATGGCTAGCTATTGTTAGTTGCTAGCTAGTTAGCTGTATATGTTTTTTAGTTTAAATGTATTTATTTTTGCTGCAAATATGCTGTAATACATTTTTTTGCATATTAGTTTCAGCTAGGCTATTGCCTAGTATACAGATACAGTTGTGCTCATAAGTTTACACACCTTGGCAGAAATTGTGAAATTTTGGCATTGATTTTGAACATTATTTAAGGCTAGTGTTCATATTATAATTATCACATAGTTGTTTGACTCCTTTTTAAATCATAATGATTACAGAAATCACTGGAATGGCTGATCAAAAATGTACATAGCCTTGAATGTTTGACCTTTTTACAGACACCTGAGGTGATACATACAGAGAAAGTGGCAACTAAAGGTGAATTTCCCACACTTGTGTCTTTAAATTGCAATTAGTGTCAGTGTATAAAAAGTCAATGAGTTGGTTAGCTCTCACATGCACTGAGCAGGCAGATACTGAGCCATGGGGAACAAAAAAAAACTTTCAAAAGACCTGCATAACAATGTAATGGGAAAGGACACAAAAAGATATCCAAAGCCATGCAAATGCCAATCAGTGCTGTTCAATCACTTATTAAGAAGTGAAAAATTCAGGGATCTCTTGATACCAAGTTAAGTTCAGGAAGACCGAGAACGATTTTAGCAAAAACTGCCAGAAAAATTGTTCGGGATACAAAGAAAATCCACAGGCAACCTCAGGTGAAATACAGGCTGCTCTGAAAAAAGACTGTGGGTGTTTCGAGGAGCAAAATACGCCAATACTTGACGATATTTGGAGTGACGAGACCAAAATATAGCTTTTTGGTCACAATCATAAGCGTTATGTTTGGAGAGAAGTCAACAAGGCCTATAGTGAACAGAATATAATCCCCACTGTGCAGCATGGTGGTGCCTCACAGAGGTTTTGGGGGTGTGTGAGCTCTAAAGGGATGAGGAGTCTTGTGATAATTGATGGCAAGATGAATGCAGCGTGTTATCAGAAAACTCTGGCAGTCAATTTGCATTCTTCTGCACAAAAGCTGCTCATGGGACGCTCTTGGACCTTCCAGCACACACAATGTCCCTATGCACAAGGCCAAGTGGTTACAGCAGGAAAAGTTGAAGGTTCTGGAGTGGTCATCACTGTCTCCTGACCTTCAAATCATTGAGCCACTCTGGGGAGATCTCAGACGTGCAGTCAAAGTATTTCTCAGTGGTTCTGACCGCTTGTGGCTCTGTCACATTGCCTTGTATTGATCCGTGTGATTTGTAACCCTAGTAGGCTGAGGTATAGCCTATTTGATTGATGAACATTTAAACATTAATTTATTCATAATACCAGTTCATTTTGACATTATTTACAGCTGGAGTTCAAAATGACATTTTCACTTTCAATGTACATAGATCCCTCTGTGTTGATTCAGATGTCTTCTTTTTGTTCAGTGGCCATCACACTCTAAAAAATCAGCTGGCAGCCATGCACTTCAATAAAAGGGGTCATGTATCGCAGTGATATACCAGAGCGAAAAGTTCCGGTAAGACATTTAAACATAATCGTTTGAAAACCCCTCACTGTACTTTGAAAACCCCTGTACTGTGAAACTTAGAAACACAGTTCATGAAAGCAGGAACTCTAGGATATAGGAAAATGCTAGTTTTCGCATCTGACTTTTACTGGCTTTGTCAGTTAAGATTTCATCACGGGACCATACTACTGAATACTCTGCAACGGCCAAAACTGTATTTTGCAACCAAATAACCACCTTAAGAGGATTACTGAATTCACAAATCTGCAAAGGACATATTTTAACATAGAAACAAAACGGCCATGCATGTTTCAATAAAGTGGCTCCATTACTGCTAAAATCAGGAAAATTATCAATTATGGGTCTAGAGAATTATTTTTTAAAACACCTCTCAGACGTAAGAAAGTCTCTTTCCCATTGATTCATATAATTGGTACATATATATTTCCCACAATTATGATACGTATTTTAAAATGTTGCCTTTTTAATAATTGAAATAACATTACTAGCAATTCAAATAATTATTCTATATGTTTATGCTTATAAGGGTAAAATAACATGCTATAAATAACATGCTAAATAGCATAATGATCTTGTGTGAAATCCCAGATCTGCTTGCCCCCACTCTATCCTCAAGCCATGTCACAGTGAAAATGATTTGGAAGGGTGGATCAGATGAAAGACAGCAGAGGGAAAGAAGGATCAAAAGCCAAAAGCCTTCCTTTCCTGTATGCCTGCATGTTCCAAGGGGCAAACGAACACAGTGCATTGGATTTATATAACAAGGTCCTTATATAGGCAGATGCAGAGACCTGAGTGTTCTTTGCTTCTGTAACATACCCACATCCAGCCTCTTCATCAAAGACACAGATCGCAAGAAGTGAAAATATACTTCAGAAAGTACCTGTCATTCCTCTTCCCTGAAATGTAAATAACTTATTTGAAGATGGTCTTTTGGTCCTATAACGTCTGGAATCTGGCATGTCACTATCCAAAGCAGCTCTTCCCCTCACATTGTTTTATTTTAAACATTGTTATCAAACAGAGAAAATACAGAGCCAAACTTCTCATAGCATATTCCAACTCCATTACCAGGCAGTGACACATCAACTCCCCCCGCTCTGTGTGACAATAACTACATTGACCACATCCATCCAGAGCAGCAATCCAGGCGTAACCTATAAAACAGAGATAACACATAGGTTTACTCACAGTGAGGGGTGATCTTCAGACCGGACCTGGACAGCCATTTGAAATGACAGGACCGCCCATCATGCCACTCTAACGGGGTCAGGGGGCTGTATGGGGACTTGATCCAGCGCGAGGCCAAGAAGAAAGGGACCACAGAGAGGATGGATGGAGATGGGTAAGGAGGGAAGGACAGACTGATTACATCATTTTTCAGCACCTCCAAAAGGCCTGTAATGACCACTGGGCGGCGGGATTGACAGCTGGCCTCTCTGCTAATATCTTTCAGTGTGATTTGTCAAAAACAAGGAAATTGTGCTTGCTGACCCGTCTTGCTGAGGCATGGCTGACTCTGTCAGCCACATCTGACAACAGACACTATCTAGTACACCAGCCACCGTGGAACAAGTGCTTGAATAAAATGGCACGTTATTAGATGTCATCCATGCTAGATCAAACATTTGTAGGCTAGCACACAAAGTTAGGTTGTATTTCTCACTCATTCCAACCCTTTACACTTGACATGTCCACAGAAATATACTGTTTCTTTATTTGTATATTCCAATACTGCGTTATCAAAAAAATACCGGTTTGCAATAATGCACATGCCCTGTTACATATACATGTGAAAAATTCAATTTATATTCAGGGGCCATGTCAAAGGCTCGCATTCTGTGTTTATAATTGTTACAAGGCAGTTCAATAACCTACTGTATGTTTTGATTGGTCAGGGAAACATCATAAAGTACACCAAACTTTTAACTAGTTGACTAACCAGGCAAGCTTTCTCAGTGGAGGTCCCATCACGTCCCCAGGCAGCCTGGGGATATAACTGTTGCAAACTTACCAAGTGAATTTTTTTGATGAAAGTAGAAATGTTTCCTCAAATACTTACAACATAAGTTCAACCAGGAACATGACATTTAATATTAGTAAGTATTAAATGTTTGTTGTTAAGAAATGTTCATATTCGTTGAACACTAGCATCAGTATTGTGGGGGGCATAACTACCTATTCAACTTAATTTCAGGAGAGCATTTCAGGTTTCAACTTCCTTGTAATAACACTGCAAACACAGGCTGGTGGATTTAGTCTTGTCATGGTCTTACAAATTATTGTAGCCAAGTACATATTTGGATTATTTTAAAACTAAATGATCAAGAAAATAGCAGGACCATACCAATATATTTTCTAAAATGAGATCTGTAGATAAGGTAAATGCATCAATAAATCTCCCAAGGTGGAACATGAAGTGACTTGCATACTGAAAAGATGTTTTGTAGTTGTTTTTGTTCAAGGGAAATGTTTTGTTTTACTGTTTCCTGTTTCTACAAATATTCCCTCCAGGCAGACTGATGTACCACCTGTTTTCAAGGCAATCTAACTCCCCAGAGCCCATCAACAAATCATCTTTTTGGTCTCTCCTGCGGGAAAAAATATACAGTCACTGTAGGGTTTTGGGTGTCACATCATACTGAAAGAGGCAATGTTCAACTCTTTAATTCCTCGAACTGGTAAAGGAAGAGCCTCCTTGAGCTATAATGGAGAAATAAACAATTAACAAATTAATCAAGGGGTGTTATCTCCAAAACGAATACACCCTCTTGTCATTAATTATGCATGTTTAAATGTGACAGACAAAAACAAATGAAAAATATTACAATTAGATAGTTATAATATATAGTAAATAAGGTATTACAAAGAACTGAAACTATTTTCTTGCCATCAGACGTTTTACCAAGATGGACAGGCAACTCCTTACTCTCTGTTATGTAAACAAAACAGGGGCCGTGGGCAGGCAGCGGTGCTGTTTCTGATACTGCTGATTACTGAAATTGTTAAGAGTGTACTTGGAGAGTATCATGTCATTTTGTGAATTTTAATTAAAAATGTACCATTTTAATATGTGTTTTTATTGTTAAAAAGGTGAATAGAGGGTTTGACTGGGTGGTGCCATTTGAAACATGTCTTATGTTTTAGCTGCAAAAGTGGAGGATGCACAATGAGCAGTAACCTTAACTGTAATGCACTACAACATTTATTACCAGATGCCTCATCTCAGTGGCAAAGCAATATCATGTCTGACTACAATATGATTTATCTAGCAAACAAACATTGTTAAAAATGTAAAGCCTAAGTTTTTTTAACCTTAGCCCCTTTCCTTAGAAATCAAAGTCAAAGGAAACTAAGTCTACTTATTTACTGAATGCCTTACTTGTCTACTAATGATGAAACTGATGTCTGTCAACATTCTCTTCTGTCAGGAATAATGAATATATTTGCAAGTAATTCTCTGCCACGGTTGCCTCTAGACAATTGTGATTTCCCTTCATGCACCTCTGTATATTATTCAACACTGCAGATTCACAAAATAGAAATGTTCTATCCATTGACAAGACCCCTCCCCCTTACATTGCAATGTTATCAATAACATCATGGCAGGTACATTCAACACTCACATATATACAGTATATTATATTAATAATACATGCATATATACAATTTTAAGCAACTTTTATATAATGGAATTACATTCGGCATGGTAATTGTGGAATGGTAATTGAATGGTTGTTAAAATAAAATGCTAAAACCAGCACTAGGTTTAAAAAAAAAACACCTTTACATGAATCTACCTGAAGCATTAATAAATAGCCAGGGTAATACCCTCTTCCTGGAAAAAGAATTAGCAGGAACACATCTACACACCCATGCAAAGATACACAAACACAGACACACACACATACACACACACACACACTCACACACACACACACACACACACACACACACACAGATACACACACGCACACACACACACACACATTATTACAGTGTTTATGTCACATCAATATGGGGCTGTTTCATAGGGAGAAGCAATCTATGTAACTACTAGCAGAGCTTAGGATTTGATTGTCTGTATCAATATCAAACTTTAATGCAGGGTTATTTGAGCTGTCCGCAGTAAGGTTAATGGTTTTAAATGTGTTAATGCGAAACGATTTAATTTGTGCAGTTCTACTTTAAATTATCTCCAGACAGAAGATAATACTGTCATTCATCTTATGACAGAACAGCTTTACTTAGAATGATCACAACACTGATTAATTAACTGATTCTTAAATTCACTTGACATTGAGGGACCCTATATTGTGCAACACATTCCTCTTGCTACGATTTGCTATCATTTGGGTAAAAATATAACAGCACATCTGAGTAATTATTTGCATAAATGTGTTCAGACTTCTGTGCATTTGACTGGATTATGGCTGTACCATACACGCACATACATCCATGGGAATGATTTTTCTGGTGTGTGTGTGCGTTCGTAAAAGAGTATCCAACTACTTGAGGCGTGTACATGGCGGCGTATACGTGCGCCTCTCTTGGCGTGACTGACAGCAAACACCCCCACAACGCCAACTGTAACTTACATGCAGGTCCAGTAGACACCGGATCACATGATGGGATTAACCGACTGGCGTCTTTAAGCCGCTATTACAACTCCTGAGATGTGATACGGCCTCCCCACCAGTCTCCACAGGGGTGTGTGAATCAGCCTCTGAGAATTACCTGACATGGCCATGTCTCCGTCTCTGCTCTGGGAAATAAGTGCTCAGGCTCAGAATGGAAGAGCAACATCAGTCAGAGACGTCTCACTCCACGCCACGCTCAGCCAACTAACTGTACATTAAGCCCCCATGTGAGCCGACAGCATTGTAACATAAGTTGACATCAGAGAAAGGAAGTTATGCTGGTAAGGGTAGTATGATTTGCGATCATGTGGATTAAGGAGGGGGAAATGCCATCACATTTGAATGGAGAGGAATGCTCAGAAGTTATTACTTGATGGTAGTCTGAGGTCTTATGTGATCAGCCGTGAGTAATTTAAAGATTGTCAGAATACAAGTTTTGGTTGAGTAGTTGATCGGTGGTTTTTATGCAGAGATTAATTGACAAAGCAAATGAGAGGTTCAGTGTTTTTCAGAAAATCGTTTTAGGACCGAGTTGTATCAGTTGTTTCAGTCTCAGGCGTCCTAGGGACTAGGGGTTTGGGCCGGGAACAGAAAGGCCACATGGCCAAATTCTCTCACAAGATGATAAAATCTGCTAGTCTGCATTTGAGCAAGGAAGTTCATCCTAACTAAGACTATTTTTTCACTTGAGTGCAATTGATAACTAGTTTCCTTTCCAATGTTAGTCTGTGTGTCAGGCTTTGTGTTGGGTATTTTGACAGGTTGGGAGCCAGTGTTTTTCTGAGTCAGACTAGGTGTATTAGTTTTGTGAGGAAAATCTTAGTCTGCTCAGATTCCATTCACAGTTTTCCATACTTTGATAATAGCAGGTGTTGAAAGAATGATAAATTCTGCTCTAGTTCTTTCCTGAGCTTCTGTCAATCACATGAGCAACTGTATAAATCGCACTCTGAACTCACTGATTTTGAATGGCATCTCTCAGACATGGCTTTGGAGAAATTATGTGCTTTTTTTCTCTAACCAATTTACCAAAGGTATTTATATAGAAAACCGGCACTAAACATGCAATAAAGTAAGCATGTAGAGCACTTTGTGGCATATCCTTTGTTTGAAATGATTTACTGAAGTTAGCGACTCACAGACATCACCAGACGCAACTTGGTTCCTTCCCTGGTGATGATCTGCCAAGCTTGTACTGCAGCCATCCTTAGTTAATGCTTGTTTCTGGAACTTTTTGTCTTCAGCCTTCTTTTCAGCATGTGAAAAGCATGCTCAATTAAACTCAGATCGGGTGATTGACTTAGCCTGTCAAGGACTTTACACTTTTTGGCTCGGAAAATGTAGCAATGTTTTTGGGCACTATGTCCTGCTGAATAATGAAGTGTTGTAAAATAACTCATGGCATTTCGCTGCTTCAGAGCAGACAAAATTTAGTAGACTTCAGGTTTGATCCTCCTTGTTCCATGAACAGTTGCATGATTAACTGTCATGATTCACATGATTAACTGTCAGCTAAATACATTGCTTCTCCTTCACCATATTTCAGCTTCATACACAATCCTGTATCCCAACAAGTTGGAATGCTGTGTAAAATGCTAGTAAAAACACAATGCAACCACCCAGTTTAGTTTTTAAGCATTAGACAGCTTTTTGAGTCTTTTGTTACCTCGTCCCAACTGTTGCATAGAGTCAAAGTGGGCGTAGAGTTTTCAAGAAACAATAACATATCTCAGTTTCAATGTTTATGTTATCTTTGTGCTATTTTCTATTGAATATTGGGTTTAAATGATTTGCAGTTTAAATGATTTTTAGCACTTTTAGGCCCTTTTGTTTTTTCAGGCTAGCTATTGCTGTTTGATGAGTGATGTCTTCTGTGAACATTAGTATGGTTAGACAGTTTTCATTCTTCATTATCGTGAGTATAATTTGTATACTAGTGTTGTGAATTGCAGGTAGCCAACAACAATTTGATTAATTTGTTTACAAAACATATGCAAAATTGAGCAGTATTTATAATTGATTATGATATTGGCTCTTCCGTATGCAAAATATTAGAGGGAAAAAATTGAATAAAAACAACAAGACAGTTTCAGAAAGTCATAGCGCTCTGAACTTCAAGTTTTCTTTTCTGGGGCTCAACATTGGGAATTTGGACCTCCCTGATCAAACATTAATGTTCTGAAATGCGGCTCTGGATGTAACAAAGGAAACAATACCAGGGAAGAGAGCCAAGAAAGCAGAGCTGGCACGCCTGTTCCTGGGACCATGGGAATTTGGATCCCAGAAATAATGGGGTTGAACTGGACCCAGAAGGCAGCACCAATGCTACAGTAGCTCGGAAATGGCGCACTGAAAGCCAGGCTTCATCTAGGGAGATTTACAAATAGGGATGAGAAAAAATATATATAGACAGTCTCTCTGTTACTTCTCACAGTGGGTGGTGAGAGCGTTTTTCAAGCAGTGTAGGTGTAATAAAAAGCCTGCCCATAATGGAAAAAAACATAACGTATGGATAAACTGGTATAGTATGTTACACTTCAGAAGAACAGTGCTCAACAATGGTAAATATGAAATGCTACAGAACAGAATGTTTTCAGAGTGGAGTATGTTCATTAATTTTAGATTAAATAAAACTAAAAGCCAAACTATGACAATGAAGGACTATAATGGGCTAATACTCTCTAAAAGAAAAGCTGTTGTAGGATAAACCCTTTAAATATTATTTTTTTTGTTTCAGTTTATTTAGTATAGAACCCTTTCCATAGATCTCACAAATGATTGTCCCTGGGTGCCATGAAGGGTTCTCTGATAGAAACAGCCGAAAAACCCTTTTGGAACCCTTTTATTTAAGAGCATAAGACAACCATGCCACAGCTAATGCTTATTATCATTTATTTCCTCCCTAGCATCTTTGGACTGCTATCTCTAACTGTTTGATGTGGTATCTGATTATCCACATAGCAATATATGATGATTAAATAAAGGACATAGAAGAAGCAGCAAAGTTGTCCAGAAGAGGCCTTCATTTTGGTACTACGAGCATCCTCTTTTACTGTAATCCTACAATATGTACAAATATTTGCATCAACACAGATATATAACATTATCTTAGATTAAGTCTTTCCAAATACCTGCAGTGGTATGATAATTAGATTTTTTTGGGGGCAGCCAACATCAACCTTTACCAAATACATTCCTTCTTTGATATCACTTGCAACAACAAATGAGTTTGAGCAGATCGAGTGTAGCCACATATTGCCCTTCATCCAAAAAAGCCTTGGTTTATCACTCCAAGGTGCTGAGTCTTTTGCCAAATGCCTGCCTTTTCAGCAAATAATATCACCCTGTTGACTGGGGCCTTACAGTAACCATAGTTGTTTGCCCAGGTGCCAAAATAATCAAGTTCAGCCCACATGGCTGGCCATGAAAGAATATTAACTCCAGGAACAACCTGGCGTAAAATATGTTGCCTGCGTACATCATAAAACAAGAGCACACTCTAAAGGTCTTTTACAGTTAGGCTACTGGCAGGGATGTCTGGGTGATGACACCCACTCAGTCATTATTACTTTCAGTCAGAGGGGTCAGTGTTGTAATAGGTTTGGACAGAGGTACAATGAGTCTCTCTTTTTGCTTTCCCTCTCTTCTAATGTGTTTAACATTCAAAGATGCTAATGTTTTTTCCAGTGAAAAGGAGTAAAAGCTGTTTTTGATACAACAAAGGATGCAGAGCAGAGACCCAAAGCAATGCTACTATTTATGATGTAAATGTTACATCAACCACTTGGAATAAGGAAACACTTCCAAATGACCCAACTGCCTACTTCTCTTTAAAGGTATTTTGTTTCAGAATTTATTTTCTCGTCTGCTTTTGACTCAATGACATTTCTGCTGTAATTTGTTCTACATTTTAGTGTTTCATTCATCATGTTTTTCTCCAGCAAGTTATCTCAATATTTCTATTTTCCTTCTCAAACAGACGTTTCAGTTTCATATGATAATATGTTCATGTGCATAAAGGGAGACACGGCAAATACCGGCCTTGGCGCAAACACTAGTTCTGACACAAACAATGGCCTCCATAAGCATTTCCCACAAGCAAATCTGTCGGTCAACAAGGACCCAGTGCACACAGTCAAACCATGTGATGACTGTCTCTAACCCAAAAATATTTTTGGACACTGCAACATCCTTGAAAAATGCCTCATCTCAGCTGCCTACAGCACTTCAAGTTAAAAACACTATACCCCTGACAAAGGTGGGATGATTGAGAGCTTCAATAATCACTTTGTTAGGGCAGCCACAAATTAAAACCTGGCATTCCTGCTGCCAGCACGGCTGTTCCTGTTCCCTGCAGAGATTGAGCTACCAGTGTTTCTCCTGTCATCCAGTTCAGGTGAATGAGGAGTGGAAGGAACTCCACAATGTGGACCCTTACAACTCAGTGCTCTGCAGTCTTCCTTTCTGAAACTGTCTGCATTTATTATCACAGCCCTATTGCAGCCAGTGGTGTCATTATGCCTTTGGGGGCTTCTTTTTGGTCCAGCCTGTATGTTTTAATTGTCATTTGTATTTTTGTTCTGTTCATATAATCGCCTGCATCACATGCACCATTATGTACAGAGTGGGTCATATTTGCTATGAGTGCACAAAGTCCGAACGTATGAAGTAAGATCTATGTGCACATGAGCACATTTATATATATATGCTATTGTATTATTGTATACTGATAGTGTGTACTGACTGGTTTGTACTGAGAGGATGTTTTGAAAAGATAGCCAGGTTCCTGCATTTATGTATCTTGTTTAATTGACATAAACCACGGGAGACATGTTTGATGGATCATGTTTTACATAGAATACAACTTATTCCTGTCTACAATTAATTCTTCATCCATTTATAGAGGTGCTACAGTTGCCTATGCCTCAAAAATACATTTACAATGTTAGCCTGGGAATGTTAGTTAGCTAAATACTCTGTGTGACTAGCTCCAGTTAGCAAATATTATTAATGTATCAGAATGATATTTGCAGTGCTAACTGCAGCTGCTGTATTTGATTATGGCCATCTTATGTTTATTGCAGGCAAATTTGTTGAGACAATAGACAAATCCACAATGCTAGATGTGGTTAGATATGGCTAGAAGTGGTTATAGTTTTACAAGTCCCATTATCCGCTCAGCCAAAAAAACACAAATACACAACTTTTGTCTGGAATTTGTATTTTGGAATTGCTAAACCTCAATACTAACTTGGTTAAGCACATGGCCTTGTGAAGAGATTGGTCAGTCTAAAGCTTAAGAGAATGTTACTGATTCTGGATGGGAATTAACAAACGTCAGAGTGCTACAACAGCCTTCACACTTACAGTAGTTTGCACGCAAGTCAACTAGCAGCAAGCTAAAAAATGCAATAAGAAAGTGGATGGCAGTAGCTTCACACCCAATTAGCATTGTGGAAGATGGTGGCCTGAGGAATATAATTTTATATGTAACAAATGAACTTATGAGTTATCAGTGAGAGGCACCACGGTTACACGGTTACAAGGATACACAAGCTGTGCAAAAATGAGAGGGCTAAGAAAGTGGAGGAAAATACAATACCTATAAAATACAATACTGCCACTCAACAGATATATGTATATATATATATATATATATATATATATATATATATATATATATAT